>JAODGE020006706.1:0-18378 GCA_027574965.2 Ecitophya simulans
GAAGTAAAACTATAATCCCAGTCAAATCTCAATAAAATTAAAGATAAGATAAAAAGTTTTGTTTGCCACTGGCGAAACTAAATAACTAACATCAAACGTACTTATATGCTCTAACGTTAACCTTGAATGTGTCAACTATTGAATTACCTTCGTTGCCTAGTTCAAACTCAATGAACTCCTAACTGTTGGAAAATCACTCGCAATCAGACTTCAGAGCAAATATCTATTACAGCTATGCAGAAAAATCGGTACAATAGTAAGATGGGCGCGCGCAGACAAACAATTGCTGATTATAATCAGCGGAGTGGGTAAACGTGCGCGAGAAATTTAAACAAACTGACAACGCAAGCGCAGTCACGTTTGTTTCATTATGTGTCGTTTGGACCGTAAGTGGCGGCAGAATAAATCACGACTGAACCGTTTCCACAGTCAGGTGCTTCATGGATTTATTTGCACTTTTGCACCTGCACTTATTGTCAATCAACATTAAGCCTTGCTCGTTCAGCCGCAATCAGCAATTGAAATGTACCAAGAAGACGATCACGTTAGCTGGAAAAACTCGAGAAACTCACGATGAAGTCTTCTTATAATATATCAATCATTTTTGTAGTCTTCCATGCCAATTACTATTATTTAATTTACCGCGAGTTTGCGCACGAATATACACGTAATTCGGATTGGGTGCCAATTGTAGAATAGAGTCAAGGATTTATTGTTTATATGGATTGTAAATATCTTACATACGCGCGAGAACATTGAGTAAGTAATTATAATATTGATGTCATTTTGTTCATGTTTACACGTATAACGAATTAACTTGAAGGGCACTTATTAGCTTCTTCTATTCTTTACAGTTCTTCGTTACGTTATTAAGTATTGAAGTTGAATTGTTGTCCCGTTTTTCTTATCGTAATGTTATTATTTTAAAATATTAAAGCAAAAGTAAAGTTTTTGAAAGTTTAGGAATCCGCCAAAATCTTTACGTCATAAAGCGTAAACATCTTTGTATTGCAAACTGAAATAAAAAACGAACATTTCAAACATTCAGCCAAATTAACCGTCGACGTTAATAGCTTAATTAATGAAATTACACGTGCGACACCGGTTTGCAGCACGCGGCTGTTTACGCTAGCGCATGCATGCAATGCTTACGAATGTGTTTGAAGCTCGCAAAAAATTTCACTTTTTCGTAGCGAAACTTTTTATTTTATGTTTTGACAACCGGCGAGCGACTGCAAACGCGTAATCACAACTCTTTCAGATAGTTTCATAAACGACGAACATACGAAATAAAATTTCTCGTGCCATATGAATTTTTATGTTGGATTTTTTAAATTTTTTTTACATTGAAATAGTTAAACAAAAAAATTCAAATAAGTTACTTTCGAACATGGTCAGACAAGATCTAACCATGGCATATGTGATGCGTATTTTCATTTTCATTTGAATTACATGCTGTGCAGACTTCCTATTATTGCACAGTTTATAATTGTAATTTTCGCCTTGCCGTTCGCTCGTACCATTCGAGCTTTGAAGATAGTGTGCACGAAATGCATGAAAATCATAATTTGTGGCGCAGTTTGCAGCTTAATGAATACTTAGCTTCACGTCGTTGCGATTAAGATAAGCTTGCAGGTAAATTGAAGTGCACGTCGAATTCAATTTCATCGTCGGAGCATGTCAAAAGTGAAATGCAAGTAAGTAAAATCGCCAGAACAGTGAAATGCAACTTAAAAATTAACTCGTTTACAACCCACCGATAAGTAAAATTGACAATGAGGTATATGTTTAGATATATGTTGTGGTCTATTGTTCATAAACTATCTCACAATCGGCATGAATTTGTGGGCGTCGTAAAAGGTACTTTAAATTACTCACACACCCTCCTCATGGCTTTGTTCTATATACCGCGCCTGCACTCTAAAGACACTTTCATCTTCCATAGATGTTCGATACGTTGAGATTCTGAAAAGATCTCTTTCAGTGTTGATGCTTTGCGTTTCGTTTGAGATAAGTAGGCGTTCAAAATTTATCCGAACCACGTTTTCGAAACAATTGAACAAATTATAGCCTGTCCCTGTATCTCAAATGATCCTCAACTCGAATTAGTTGTGAGTTGTTTGATCTTTAGCATTTCACGATTGTTGATGCAAGAATACCGAAGGCAATGTCAGAGCAACGACATGCAATGCAACGCGCGCCAATTTTATGCTTTTGTTCACACAAACGATCGTTTCTTCTGTTGAGCCAACAACGAACGCATAACAAGCAACAGTTTTAACAATCATTATTTCGTTGGTAATCGGCATCGTTTTGCGACTTATTGAACCGAAGCGCTGTAACTTTTTGTTGCGTTCGTGGACTCAGCAACACAAAGAAATCACATTTCTTGCAAACACTTTTACTGACAATGAATGCGAACAGTACCGAACTTTGACAAAAACAAATAATAATTGCCAGTGGAAAATTTGCTGCTACACTTTCTTCTTAAAAGTAAACAATGTATATATTTTGGGTACTTACCGGCACTAGAATGGAGACAGGCATTCCTAAGAGAAGTAACTTATTGAACAGGAAATAGAAAACCCTGGCTGCATCGTTCAATCTATATCAATTGTTGTAAATGTTCCCGAATCGCAATCGCGGCAATCACGTTAATTGTTAAATATCGATGTGTCACATGATTGGAAACCGTTAAAACGGCCATGTATATCAAAGCGAACGCTCCATCGGCCCCGATTGTAACTCCCGCACGTGTTGTACTCTTCGCTCGGACTAGGAATTGTCTTCCTGTCGCGTCGGCGCCGGCGTCTGAGCGTTGAGTTCGACTGTTTACTTTCCGAACGTGAAGCTCGCTCGACTCACTCGCAAGACCAACAAACCAAGCAAGTCGGCAGGAGTGGAGTTCCTGCGGTGGGACTGTCAATGTCATCCGTGCAACAGCGCGGATGGTTGTCTGCGGTGTGTATTTCAACCAGATTGCAGACGAAAAGTTGGCACTCTCGGACGTAACAGCGCCGGAATTGAATATGATTAATTCATACATTATTTCATTTTCTGTTTTAAATTTTGTGCACACCTGGCGCGGCCGCAATTGCATCGATTCACGCCTACGATTCGAGCAAACGAATGCAGCAGGCTCAATATTTATGCTGTGACTCGATGGTTGGCAATTTAGACCACGTTCCACGCTAACCGCAGTTTCAAGATTGCACAAAGTTATGCAAGAGTAACAATACCAAAAACACGCGTACTTTGGTAACAGTGATGAACCAATATTTTAGGAAATCGGGTCGCCGATGACTGTAAGCTCAATTTCACTTTCATCCATGAATAATATCCTCGTTTTAATGTACTGTCGGAGGCGACAAGCGAGTTTTGATCAGGCGTGGGTACGTGCTACAAGAACATCGCTTAATTTCTTATTTAGCGCGCGTTGTTTCGTGCTCTCCTTTTTCTGATTACACTTTCAATCTGCTTAATATTCCGGATACCGAGCACGTATTAAGACACATTCGTAAATAAATAATAATGCTAATTTTTAATACAGTTACATAAAATTTTTCATTTCCTGTAGGTGTCGGATTTTAGGTTTTTTCATTTGTTTCTCTTTGTACATTTCTTCCAATCTGTCCTGTTTGTGAGGCTATTCCTTAATATCTCATAAACTGTTTCATCCCACGATTTTCTTGATCTTCCTCTTTTCGCGTTTTACCCTTAATATTACTAAAACATTTGGTCATTGAATGTGAGTATAAAACAAATATCAACTTGCAATTTGTTGCTTTCATCCCCAACTTTTTCTCTGCACTCGCAGTAAACAATTCTATTTATATCGCGTTAATTATTCGAACAATTGACATAAATTGATAGTAGCCATCATTGTTATCATACCAAACAACCAATCAATACTAAATTAAAAACACATTGGTTGATAAATCAACTCAAGATTAATCTTAACCCTGAAATTAACAAAGAAAGGCCCATATTTAGTATTGTCGTAAGACGACAAAACTTTCAATGATTCTGACATTGTGGCTAATGTACCGTAACATGCATGTCCTTTGCAAAATACCAGCTGAAGCAATTAAATTCATAGTTGATACCTTACCTTCGTGGGTGTTCTCGAGACTTGTCGCCAGTCCTGCAACAGCGCAACACGGTTGACGGAGTGATCACCTTCGACGCACAAATGACATCAATTACCATCCCACATTATGCGACAAATAAATGTCGTACGCATAATTCCAGTTGCAGTGGATATGCGTGAACTTATTCTGTGGCAGAATATTATCACCTTGATAATTGTGGTAATAACATAAACATCGACATAAATACGGTCTGGATAGCATTGAGTTAGTAGGGCGACATGATAGATATGTCTTCCGCAGAAATTACTTTTAATGACGAACTGGAGAAAACTTGCTTTATACTTAACTTAAATATGCATATGCAAGTTATTTGTTTTACTGCTTTGAACTAAAAATTATGTTTATGTTCAACACTGAGGAATATAGCGTGGGTTTGCGCCTTTAAAGAGTATCCTAGGCGTCAAATTTCGTTTTAATAACAGCCCAGAGCAAAGTTGAAGTTAAAAAGACACAAATCCGTAGCAATTTAATAAAAGTCGTGTCACATCTTGGCTCGAGTGTTGACTGGAGTGTGAACACATTTGCGCATTGCGTTAAACTTTATTGCCCATATTATCCATATCCTTAATAGAAAACACTCTTATTTAAAACGAAAAGCAAAAGTTACAAACGTCGCATTCGCTTACGGCTGTCGCAAAGCGATGAGTATTTGCTCCGCGTCGACACGGAGGCAGAGAAAGTGAGCGTTTTCGTTTTCCACGATTCTAATACAACCTCTTGACCCGAGTCAACGCGGCGCGATTGGTTTACCGATGCGTCCATATGAAATTTATTAGCCAGACAACAAAAATCATCAGCGTCACGTCGCAGCGCCGAACAACATGCTTGACATTGCGACCAGTTCATTTGAACCGCAAATATGTATCCGTATCACTGCAACATCGATAAATATTTGTTGTGATTTTTAATTACAATTATCGTTTTTTGTCATGAATGTCTTTTTTAATTAATATTTACATAAAACAAGTTTGTTCAGACAACTCAACATCTTCTATTATCCTCAATTAATATTAAATGATTTCTCGATTGCTTGTTTTATCACAAACAGAAAGCTCGTATAGTATCACGCGCAGGGCGAGTGTCTGAGTATTTAGACTTGTAGTATGGTAGTATGTACTCGTATTTTAATGATAAGTGCCTACTTGTAAAATACTAAAAATGCCTCGAAAATCACATTTACGTAGTCGCTTTACATTTGGTATACTTTTAGAATACAATGTTGAAGATATAAGTTCATAATCCATAATCCATTATATTTAAAAATTTTCGGCAAGAGAATATCTAAGGTGAAAATAGCTTTGTTATAGGTGAATGCTTTTTGAAGTGATTCGTCTGGCATTACACGTGCCGTTGGATATAAATACATAGAACATAGACTGTGGTAATTATATCGCATTATGACAACATAAAAATTGCTCAATTTTTTTCTAAAAGAGTTGACAAAAAAAGCATATCTGACCTGCGCAAAAATTATTCGATGATTAAGATCAGTAGAATGGTAAAGTATAAAGGTATGAGATGGGTTAGAGTGCACTTGGTGCACCTACAAAATAGTGCTGCTGCTGTTGGGCGGAGCGGGCGTACCAAAGTCCAAGTAGCGACGACGGCTTTGCAGCGTAATCTTAATTCGGCTCGGCGATAAGCCTGCGACGCGTCGCGACCACAACGCACGACATGCGCGCAGAGAAGTACTCGTGCTTCATTCCGCTGCATCCACGTTCAGCGAGTAGTGCCGCGCCGCGCCGCACGTCAAGCGCAAAACGCCATGAACACGGTGCAGTATTCCTCGACATCGTCCGACAGCGACGGCGAAGGCAGCGGCCGGACCGTCAACTTGGCCCGTCTACAGCTGGACGTGGACTCGATCGCGCACAAACTCCTGCAATACTGCGCCGGCGATAAGAAGTCCCACGAGTGCGTCGAGACCGTCCTGCTCAACCACAATCACTTGGCGCAGTTTCCGTCGACCGTGTGTAAGTTCGCGAACTTGAAGACGCTGGATATCAGCTCGAACGGATTAGCGCAACTGCCCGACGTCTTCAAGCTCTGCGCACTCAGCACGCTCATCGCGAAGAACAATTGCCTCGCGAACGAGAGCCTGCCGAAAACCTTCTCCAGCTGCAATCTGAGGGAGCTGAACTTAAGCGGCAACCAACTGGCGCATTTCCCCGAGCAGGTTTTCGACTTTCCGCATTTGAAGTACCTGTACTTGGGGGGCAATCGCATCGCAAATATATCCAGAAATGTTTGGAAACTTTCCAAGTAAGGCTGCCAAGGTCACGGTAAATCCGGTCACTCTATAATGATTTTCTACGCACAGTTTGCAGATATTGTCCATGGGCGGTAACCTGCTCACAGAAGTTCCGACAACTCTGGGTACCCTAACGAATTTGCAAGCGCTGGTTCTGTGCGACAATCTGCTCGAATCGCTGCCGGCCAACATTGCGAACCTGCACAATCTTAAATCTCTTCTCTTACACAAAAACCGACTTCGGACCCTTCCCCCGGATATAGTCACCCTGAAAAATCTCACAGAGGTACGGAACTTATGTGCACAAACGTCTTATTTCTAAATAATAGCCGGCAATTATTGCAGTTGAGTTTGCGAGACAATCCGCTCGTTGTGCGCTTCGTCACCGAGCTTACGCATAATCCCACCAGTCTTCTTGAGCTCGCCGCGCGAATTGTGAAGGTACATGAAATTCCAATACAGGAGGGCGACGTCCCAAAGACTTTGTACGACTATTTGGAAAGCGCGCATCATTGTGTAAACCCGAAATGCAGAGGTGAGTTAGAAAAGTACTTAGGTGACTCGATTATAATAATATGTTGCCTCACAGGGGTATTTTTCGACAATCGTGTTGAGCATATTAAATTTGTCGACTTCTGCGGCAAATATCGCATCCCCCTACTGCAATACCTCTGCTCCTCGAAGTGCGTTACGGGCACTCCGGTGGACATGGATGCTGGCCCAAGCCATCTGATGCGCAAGGTCCTCTTGGGTTGACATCGCCTAGTCGACAAAGGAATTTATACTCTAAATAAATATGTGATTTTATATTATATATATAATATAT
This sequence comes from Ecitophya simulans, assembly GCA_027574965.2. Classification (NCBI taxonomy): domain Eukaryota; kingdom Metazoa; phylum Arthropoda; class Insecta; order Coleoptera; family Staphylinidae; genus Ecitophya; species Ecitophya simulans. Next base: position 7,229 of record JAODGE020006706.1, read on the forward strand.
ATGTATATATATATTAAGTTAGAAACAAAGCTCGTTGCGCCCTCATGTTGGAACGCTAGCTCGAACTATTGGAAGGGGAGAATGAAAATAGTGAGATTGAACGTGTTCAAGTTACGTGTTCTTTAAATTTAATTAAACATACATTAATTAATAGATCGTATGCTAAAAATTATGTACAATCACACAAGTAAAATAAATTATATGCCTTAAGAAGAAATGTATTATTCATATTCTTTGCCTTTGAAATTTATAGTCCAAAATGTAAACCTAACATACGCCAGCGCCCGATTAGCAATTGAGTTGTTAATCCGAACAGTTTAGTTTAGCAAACATCGGCTGCGAGAACAGTTTACCTACGTATGCAACCAGGTATGCGCGCCTCAGTTGAAACTATTTATACACTTAGTTTCTGCATGTTCAGTGTGCAAACAGTCTACAAAGTACAACTTGTGATGCGATGCGTTTAAAATGCCAAAGTCAACAACATGTCCGCATATCAATGTCTTCGAGTCGGTTGAGTAGCAATTATTATCAATTAGAATTAATAATAAATATATTACGGGAGCACAACACACTTCGCTTACAATCTATTGTATTATTATATGATTTATATATAAATTCATCTAAACGTTTGTTGCTTGCTTGTCGCTGGTTTAAATTATTTTACTTAGCGGTAGGTTCGAAACAGTCGTGTGCAGGAGGCGTGAACATGAACAAAGTATTCGCTCCTTCCCGAAACGCCACGCCACGCGCCACCTGATTGAATTGCTTTCGGGGTCGAACGGGTCGCGCCGACACACGACGAGCGCAACCTACAATCAACGTAATCGCAATCACCAGCTCGTTCGGGGACGAAACCCAACAACGAGAACACCTTCGACACGAACGCCAATGCGCAACGGATGAACAACATGCAAACGAAACCAGCTGGCCTAACGTCATCGTAAAAAAACAGGTTTCGACAGGCAAATAGGGGGCATCGTAACACTTTCGACGGTCCATAATCCATTATTACTATAACTTGTATTTTAAGGTATATCATATATTTCTTTGTATTCATTTTTATCTAAATTCATTACTTATTCTTTGTATTGTTACTTCTAACTACCTAGTAGTGTTCATTTTATAATTCCGTGTGAACGCGTCCGGGAGCGATTCCGGCGCACGGGCCGTCGGCGACGCGTGCTGCTTTCGGCAAGTCTCGCATTGGAACGTGGGGCGCTACAATTAATTTCGCATGATAATTGGATAGAGCGTGCTGGTCCGGTTAATGATATTTCTCTCAGGAGTCGCTCCCGGCCCAAAAGTAACACATATTTGGATGCATTTTACATATTACATTATTACTACAAATGTGGCGTAAAAACGTCGCAACTCAATCGCACTTGCACGTACAGTCAATCAATTACAATTGCTACGTTTGTTGAATGTATCGACTGATTGCGTTCCGACGTCGCGATGGTTCTCGTCAAGCAGATGCGATTCCTAGTGTCGCGCACATTACAATTTATAATAGAAAGATTTTGTAGGTGGTGTTTTGTCGAAAATTGTAGAAAAGTTTTTCACTTCGACGACGAGAGAAACTTCAAACAAATCCACGTCAACTCTAAGTTCATGGATAGAGAATCAATAATAAGAATAATTTCATCAAAGAACAAAAATTATTAAAAACGGGGCATCCGATACAAAAATGCCTACTGCAAAAACACGTAATATTCTGTACAACGCACGTTATATATCTTGCATATATATATAATTGCACTGTCCCAAGGGCAGGCGCCCTTGAAGCAGATCGTATAATTACCCTATAGTACAGCTGTCCGATTAGTTAAAACATCCTCCCGGCACTCGTTACATCCGACTACAACTGCGACAATAAACCCGACTCGTTTGCTGCTGCCTCGTTTACCGCGTTCCGACTTTGGTGGTTGCACTGCAATATTTACCGTTCGCTTCACCTAATTTATATAACGTTTAATTTAAAGACAATAGTCAGAGAAAGAGAGAGTTTAAATACAATGAACGTGTTTCAATCAATTGCATATCATCATGTATATAATATAAGATGGTGTAGAGTTTTAGTAAATCGTTATGCTGCATTGCTTGGTTTCAAACGCCATTTGCCATAATTCTTGCTTTAAATATAATAGATTCATTTATATAATATGTGTTCGCGTTCTGCGAGCAGCTAGATAGACTATTCATCATTCTCGTTTGGCGTGAAACGCGCGCATCTCGCGCTTGCTCACGTGTGTGTATATATAGCACTTCGCTAGGTACAATTTCGCTACATGGAGTGGATGGCTCTGATCGAAACGGAAATCGTGTAAATAGACGGTCGGTACAAAGATACGAGTAAAATCACTTAATAAACAAACATGTGTGTGTAGAGGTAATGTATGCGCATCGCAGAGATCCACGCCCCGGGATTGATTCTTCCAGTTTTTGTCCCACAAAACAAAAATGATTGGAAAGAAGGAGGAAAAATAAACGGGGATGATCGCGTTAAAACTACCTAAGCTAAGCCCGACGTCGCCGCCTGAGCGGGCGCAACAGGCGCGTCGGTGCTTCCGTCGTTCGCCGTCGACGTGCCGGCGCCGCCATCCTGCGGACTGCTGCTTGCCTCCTGTCCCCGCGGGATCAAAGTCGCGTTCAGCTTGGGCTCGATGTTCAACTCTGCGAAGGCGACACACGGTTAACGCACGCCGCAAAATGCCACCGCGAGGAAGCGCCTACCTTGCTCGGTGAAGTTGAAGAGTGGCGGTAGCTCCAGGCCGTTGGGCAAGCGCGTGTTCTTTTCGCGAAGCTCGTTGAAGAATGGATGAGCGCACGCCTGCAACGGACTGATCCTTGACGACGGCGTGTACTCCAGGAGTCGTGCCACCAGTTCGATAGCCTCGGGCGGAGTACGAGCCCTGAACACCTGTGTGAAGAGTAAGAAGCCAAGGATTAGCCAGTGCGGGGGGCAGCCTAGGAAACCGACGGAATGATCGCAACGTCAAGTGACCGCGCATGTGCTCTCAGAACCGCGCGCGCACGGTTAGTACTGAACACTCGCGTGCGCAGAGCACGCCACCTGTTAATCGATCTCTTGGTGTTTATTTAAAATGCGTGTAAACCAGAAATCATTCAGAAAGAAAACCACGACCAATATCACGCACGCACTTACGCGGATCTTTTGGTGTTCAGTGGTACATTTTGGGAGCGCCATGCGCGCCAGCAATGACTGGAAACAGAGGTCCAAAAATCAATTTAAAGACAGCCCTGTCAGCGCTTTGCCACGAAGAAAAACTGCACCCAAACTTGATTAGCACGATGGTTTTTCGATTAGAATGGAAGCACACACGGCGACGCCACACGACGGACACGAATCGATAGAGAATTCGATGCGATCGGCGAAACACGCGACAGATACGAGAGTATAACATTCACGCCCTGCCACCCGTCGACTTTCGATAGACGCAAATCGCAGTGTGCACTCACCTGCTGCCAAGGATGTGACTTGATCTGAGGGAATTTGAATTCGGTGTAGTTCGGATTCATCTCGCGGATCTGCTCTCGCGTCGGCGTGCCCAGTACTTTGATGATTTCAACGAGCTGGTCCACGCCAGAGTCGCCCGGGAAGATGGGCTGACCCAATAGCAGTTCCGCAAGCACACAACCAGCGCTCCAGACGTCGATCTTCGTCGTGTAGTCGATGGCGCCGAATATCAGCTCTGGGGCGCGATAGTAACGGCTGCAGATGTAGGACACGTTCGGTTCGCCCTTCACCAAGTGCTTGGCACTACCAAAGTCGCACAGCTTCAGCACGCCGGAGTCGGGGGCTAGCAGAAGATTCTGTGGCTTGATATCCCGGTGGCAAATGCCCAGCGAATGAATGTAAGCCAGCGATCGGAATAATTGATACATGTACAACTGAAACGAAGCGTTCGACAATCAATGTCACCTCCTTTGTGCGCGCCGGCAAATTGTTACCTTTATAAAGCTGATGGGAATTGTTTGTTTTGATTTACTGTAGTAACGAGCGACCTTATACACCGTCTCGGGAATATATTCCAATACCAGGTTAAGGTATACTTCATCTTTCTAAAACAAGAAATCGCCAGTTGCAATTAGTACGAGTTAACATGTAAATGTGTGGAACGGCGCGTGCTACATCGTATGTTCCACGCTCGCTGCACTCACAACTTGTAGTAAACGATTATTTACTTAATGCGCGCATGACTTTAAAAAATGTGTGTCGGAGTGCACGAAAAAGTGGCGAGCTGTAATTGCAGGAACTTAATGACGCACTGCCGTTCGTTGCATACAAACAACTCGACAATTAATTGCCGCCAACTCGATGCGTTATTCTCAAAAGACATACAACAAAAAGCGGGGCCAGACGCGCAGTCAAAATACACGAATGTACGTTGTTAGTCCTCTATAAACGCGACGGAAAATTCAAAATGTGGTTATTCATCATCAATCATAATCATTGGTAGGTAAATAATATAATTTAAAAAACTCTATACAAAGCGTCTATTTCTTATGATCTAGCTGCTCGATTTGCAATGATTACATGATTCTACGATAGATACAAGTGCTTGCATGTCCGATTTGGTTTGCCCTGGCTTTCTGCGCAAAATTGGAAGATCCCAGAAGTCGCGAGCGAACGCGTTTCATTTGCGTTTAAATATAGCGTTGGTATTCGCCGCACTTTCGGGATTCTTCCAGCCGAGCGGCAGAAAATAAGAGTATTTAATTGGCAAATTATGCTCGTGTTCGTGGCGAGCGCAACAAGGGTTAGATCCGTTGCGAGGAAGGTGTAAGGTAAACTACGCGATAGACGAGGTTGCACACTCGTTTAACGCAAACCGACTCGCTCAATTCGAAATTGAACAATTTGCTTTGTTCAACGCTCTTTACCTGCGAGCTGGTATTCATCAATATGCTCAAATCGCAAGGAACCGAAGCCCTCTAAACACACAAACACTTGTAAAGAATAGTATAACATTATTTCCACTTACAATATAGCTATTGCGTCAACTTAAAAAGTGGACGAATTTTGATTATCGATTGTTCGTGGTATCATTTTACGGTTCGTCATCGTGCAAGTGCGCGAGTGAAGTTTTACAGTGCCGGGATTTACATTTGTTAATAGATAATCACATTGAAATGCTTACCTTATCACCACTAGAATAGAAGAAATATTTTAGTTTGACTATATTACAATGCTCAAGCCGCCTCATTATTTGGAGTTCACGATTCTAAAACAAACGTAAAAACAGATAAATTATGTTTGCAAAAAAACACCACGACCGTTGTATCAGAAAGCGTCAACATGTTTACGTTGCAGCGCTAAAATTAGTCGTCCAAGCGTTTACCTTAAATCTCTTATCCTGAAGTACTTTCTTGATTGCAACCATTTCGCCAGTATCACAAAGCTTGGCCTGATACACCACCCCGAAGCTGCCATTTCCTATGACCTTGGTATCGGTGTAAGATACTTCCTGTGGTCGATCGGGTCCTTGGCCTGGAGTTGCGACCACTGTCGTGACTTTGCCGCCATCTTTACCTAAAACAAGCGACGCGTCAGTGCCAAATCCTCCACGCGCCAGGCGAGCGGCGGTCGATTAACATTTCAGGCCTAGTTCCAATTGGCGACCAATCGACCCAAAACGCAGCGTCTGAGCTACCTGTGATAGTTCGTTCTTCGACTATTTGCATTTCCACACTTCCGCTGGAGGCAATGCGAGCTTGCTTCTGAAGGCTTGTGGCGTGCATGGTGATCGAGAGCATCAAAATTTGCGCTGTTTTTGGTACAAGCAGTTGTTAGGCCTAATTGACGCGATGCTTCAAGTCAACGCATTCGTTGCGACGCCAGTGCCACTCATTGACACATAATAAACAAATAACAAAATAATTTGACAACGTCTTATCTGATTCGATGTCATCTTATGATCGCCGAATAATGAGTGGAAAGTTTCATCCCATCACAACATTGCATAACGAGTGTAAACGGATCAAAAATTATCGACGAGCAACTAAAAGCAAAGACACACAGCGGCGCGGAGTTGCAATTAAGTGCACAGAAAACATAAAAAAAAACTTTTCGTGCACTGTTAAACAATTTTGTACGTCTATATCTATCAAGTTATTCAACGAAGTAACCTATTATTATCCGTATCTACTTATCGCCGTTAACGACTTGGCAAAAATGTGATGGTTGTATTACTATTTTGCTTCGGCTCTAGAAAAGTTAGCAACGTTTGTAGAATTCGTGAGCCTGCACTTGGGATGCATACACCGTGAAATTTGGGTTAAACATTTCTCTTCAACTTCATCGCTACCCATGAGCTTCACGTTACTTAAACTCTATTTACTCCAGCACCGAGTTTACCGTACTGGAAAACGATTTTCGAAATCTCCTCCACAGGTGCCACAGCCGGCCCGTTTGGTTTGCTCGCACGGCGATTTCGTCGATCGACTGCGTGCGCTTCCGTTGAGCAAAGACGTCGCCAGACGACTTGGATCTCTTGCTCTTCGCGTGCGCGCCAACGTCCAGCACGGACATTGACCGCGCGTATCGCTTCGCCCCCAGAGCCTCCTCGTCCACGGTGTCGCCGCCGTCCGCGTACATCACAACACTGCCGCCAGCAAACCCGCTGACAATAAATTAGGTCCAATTATGAACAAATCCGCTGGTGGACATCGCGCCGGTCGAACTCCGTTAATCGATACCGCCGACACGCCGCGATAATAATTAAACAAGCGGTCGAGCTTCCACAACATCGACGGCTCGCAGTCAGCGCCCACCAGGAACACGCCGCACACGCGGACACGAATTGAAAAATCGATCGACGCCGCCGCCCGCTTCGCGGACAAGCGACGCGATTGCACTGTGCACCTCGGCGATGCTCGCCGTTTTCGCCTCTCTAACGCGCCGCCCGCACGCTCAGTTCGCCCGAAACGTGTGCTCGCGAATTACGCTAAATGGTCACAGGCGCACGGCTGTAAATCACGTGCTTATCACCTTCGGCGGATGAGTTTGCTTAGGCCCGACGCGCGGATGCGCCATCATACGCAATTCGCTCTTATCGACACCGGCATCCGATTGGCAGTGCATAGTTTATCCATCTGAACGCTAACGCAATCAGATAGTAAGCTTTTCCAGATATTTAATCAACCTGGCCTGCAGCTTCTTTTCGTCGCACACACGAAACTTTCTAATTTAACGACGTGTGCGCGAGAGCGCCTAGTTGAAGATATCCACGCGCGAACCACTCTTTGCAGTAGCAAACGTGCGACTAACGAGTCAACGCGATTGCCATGCATAGCAAACACGTGTACATGTACATCTACGAAGGAACGAATGCAAGATGCGAAAAGGCGATTACATTTATGCATCGATCAAGACCAAATTGTAACCCAACTAAACATCTCCATATACAGACCGAAACGTTACGATTTATTTTGCATTCACAACGCGTGCATTTCGTCTGTCTACAAGGAGCATCGTGCACTCAAGTTGGAACGAAATAAAATGTTCATCTATGTTGTGGCACGGCATGTGGGTGCCGAGGTGATTATATAAATAAAACTATAGGTTATTTATTGGCTCGATAATCAATTAGACATGCGAGCCAAACAATTAATACCAATGGCGCAAACACCGGGCTCAATTTACGGAGAGATTTTTTATTCGTTCATTAGTGCGTGGCACATTACCGCAAAGATCAAGATTCTACTAGGAATTAATCACAAGTAATATAGTGTTGAAGAAGTAACTGGAATTTTCAAGAAGAAACATTATGTTCATTTATACGAGTTTTACACGTGGTTAAATTTAAAAGTTGGACTCCCAGTTTAATAATTTGTGCATGGAATGCTTTATTGATTTCATTAAAGTAATTATGGTATTACTGCGACGCAACGTGCAGTGACATCTGCGATGCATTAGTTATTACGGACCATTAAAAGAAACCATCATATAGAAGATAAAACATTAGAGAAGATATTTTCCAATGATGCTATCTATAGTAATTAATTTTCTGTTAAAGTGCTGAATACTCGTAGATATTGCTAATTTTCATTGAGAAATATTATGCTAATTTAGCGAATTCGAATCGAAGTCCTATATAATTTCGATCAAAGCAGTTACGCAAGCAAACCCCTAATATAAAATAATTTAAAACAAATTTAACCATCGCATCCCTGCGAAAATTAAATTAACCCTACATATTTGCCGCGGCGTCTGTGTATCCATAAACTACAAGTGCGAAGCGGCAGAGGCGGAAGTGAAATCAATTTGCGCATCCCAGCGCGCCCTCACATCGAATCCGGAGGTAAATCGAATTAAGGTAGTATATTACATTCAAAAGCTGGAAACCACCGACCGCCCTAATATCGTGCCGCATAGTTCCAAGCAACCGTACATAATTTATTGGCATATTTTTGTAATAAGTGCGCGCATAAATCTGAAAACTGCGACGAATCGAGATAAGGCGTGGTATCGTCGAAACGGAGATAAAATTAATTTCTATGGCGGTCATGCATATTGAAACTGCGTTCTATTTAATTCCGCGATATGAAACAAAATGCAAAATCGCCAAGTGAACGGGACGCTACGTAGGCGTTGGTGCGGTTGTATTGCGAATGATGAAAATGTTCATTGTGTTCGAGATTGATACGACCGACACTTTCAAATTCCCGCAAAGCGACTGCATCGTAAAGCCGTGAATTTATGGCGTCGATAAAACATTCGCGATTCCTTCGCCGACCGAATTGGCGAGCGCACTTTGATGTGCGGGCGTGTTGAAAACCAACACTCGGCTGGCGAGTAGTTTTTTACTAAGCGAGCTATGATTGATTCGGTCGTTACCGGGCGCCGGCCGTCGCGACGTGTCGAAGTGAAATGTGATTCGCAACCCAACGCGTCGCGCCCGCCGACCAACGTTTCGCCATCGTCGCCCGCCGTAAACCCGCGACGCGTTCGGTCGTATGCGCGCGCGTAATCTAAAATTAATCAGGATAAAAATAGCACGGGTGTCAACCGACCTCTCTATATGCATAAATTACGCTATCGAAAACGCTCGCCGCCCGCGGCGACGGACGTGGCTCGAGGCCGCCGCCGCCGCCCTTGGGCGGTCGACCGACCCTTAAACGCGATAATTACCACGCGTACGCACGCGGATCGGCAGCGCCTCGGCTCCCAGACGCACAGAATCACGGCGAAAGGTAAACATCGTGCGACTATAAATAGGTCAAATCGAACCTTTGCCGATATCCATGTGGAGAAAATACGAGCCGGTTGCGTTACCAACGCAATGCGAGGACATTCAGTTTTTTCGTTTTTTGGTTATGTGCTTGTTAAGTCTGCCCTACATTTTCCTCCCCTTCGATGCCCAATTCGATTGGCACAGTGAGCATCCACGACACCACCACCATCGACGTGCGTGTGTTCGAGGCGCTCGCTTTCCGCCCTTCTTCAACCCTAGCGAACTGGATGCACGTGCGCGGATGGTAACGAAATGACACGCAGACGAGTGACGTGCCCGATATTTCTTTGTCTATGGGCACCGCTTCCTTCCTTCCGATTTAACGCGCAGCGAACGATTTAAATACCAGGTGCCCAATTTTACATATGATGAAGACGTTGTGAGAATCTTGTCAAGAGCGGACTCGAACAATGTTAAACTGGATCCCACCAACTCGAGCGCATTGTGCACCGCACATTGTCTGACTAGATTATAACTGCAGGTATCCAGCCGAGGAGGCCCTCACGCGATTCGCATCCGACTATATGTGCCGCACCGTTCGGCCGCGATGGCTTCCGCGTCCGAGCGGCGACACGACATTCGCAGCGGCTTTTTTAATTAGATTCATTCCGCGGGGCACAAAGCGATGACCTAGTGATGCGAGGTGGGCGGGGATGAACGTCGACGGCGGCCGGCGCGCCGGATGACGTTATCAGCGGCGCAGAATGCGCCGTCTCGTGCGGAAGCCGGAGCGGCGACGCCGGCGCTCGCCGGGGACGGGCACCATGACACACGACGACGCGTCGCGCCGACTTACGTGGGGGGCGGCCATGTTGAGCGCGCCGCGCGCACAAGAGATGGTGCGCTGGGAGTCGCGCTCGCGACCGACGTCACTTGACACGGCCGCGGCCAAGCAGCGGCGAACGGAACCGCGGCGCTGCGCGCTCTCCGCTCGCACTCACACCGCCGCGGCGCACGCACACACGCGCGGGCGCGCGCGCCTCCGCTGGCGTCGCAACCGTCGCCCGCGATGGGAACCGCGTCGGGACAGACTAGGGGGGCAACACTTACTGCAAATTTTCATGCCCCCGAGCGGCGGGTTGAGCGGTTGCCTGTTGCCGTCGGCGAAGGACGTCGTCCTTGGTCGTCCGCTCATTCTCCACGCGTCGCTCGCACTCCCCTACAGACGGCGAACGGTGCTCGCTGATTAGTGATAATCCGAATTGCAGGCAGCCGTTTGATCTATCACATTGCTCGCGCAATGCTAGGTCCCTCACACGCGCTCACTCGAACTTATTTCGACACCGCGCACCGCTGCTCGCCGTCGCGGCCGCCGTCGTCGTCGTCGCTGGGCTGGCCGTGCGGCTGTGTGCGTTCGAGCCGTTTGCTCGTTCCTCTTCCGATACTTGGTCGTCGGGCGTACGCCGATCGCATTCACGCGTGTCTCGTCGTAATCTCGCACGTATCGTACAACCGGGTGCACATCACCGTTCTCGTCGTCGCGCGGCTCAATGTACGCACCTACGCCGCATACTTCGCAGACGTTTGATATGACTTAAACCATTTTTCGTTCGCAGTGGGTTTCACCTCGCCATACATTTCTGATGCTCAGACATTGACCCGTTCGTGCACTATCGTGGCCAATCACGCTGCGCTACGCTCTGCCGGCAGCGCCCGAACTACAGTCTCTGCGCCAGTTGAAGTAGGTTTTTGCGTTGTTCGCGCGACTCTTAGCGGACTCTACATGCAACGGACAGAACCTAAATACAATCACTTGTGTAGACAACCAACATTACGGGCACTATTGTTATAGCTCGCAGTTCGCTCACTCAACTAATTAAAGGGCGTCTTCCGATAAACTTATTCCATTTTTGCAAGTTGACGGGTTTAAATACTTGACAATAAAATACA
>JAODGE020006725.1:0-12591 GCA_027574965.2 Ecitophya simulans
GTCTTTCTATCGGAGAAAATTAAAAAATTAATAATACAGGATCACCTATTTGGTGTGTATCCTGCGACGCCGTCGTCTTGCCGCCCCCGGATATCCACCGGCGCCGGCGGCCGGTCGACCGCCGCCGACCGAGTCGTTTATTATAATTACCAAACCAGAAACAAGGCGCGACGCTTCGCTCCGCGCAGGTTTTATCTGGCGATTTATCGCTGCCCCATCCCTTGGCGCGCCGCCCCCGCGCTTACATAGACTTGCTTGCTACAATTTAGTTCTTTTTATCCGAGGGATAATGTAATATTATGTCCCCTAGTAAATCTTGTTACGCGGGAGCGGCGGTGAGAGAGGCGGCGAGCGTTAAAAACATATTTTATTTCAGCGAGCGAATGCTTTACGTACGTGTTCCGGCTTTGTTCTTGCCCGAACGGACAAAATTGTTGAACGCGATTACGCCTTGTTGTTACCGACGAGCAACAACGCCGTACGGGCAGTAAATAAATGCTCGCAAAGCGGATCTGACGTTTAATCAAAAAATTCAATTTCGATCCGTCCGCGAGCGATTTAATTTCGACGCAACAAAATGCGACAATCAAATATTTATTATTGGATTGCGATCCGTCGGGGATTGGGTCCGGCGGCGTGCCGAAACAATAAAACCCCCGTCGGACCGGCCCCAGGTTAGGTCGACGCGACATTCTGCTAGTTTTACAATTTTACAAGCGCCGCATCGGACGTCGACGCGGCGGAATTTTTCCGTTTGATCTGCAATTCCGCGCGCAAATTTTATTGATTGAAATGCACGCCGCCGCCGCCGCCGCCGCCGCCGTAAAACTCGAACGCGCGTTTCAAATCCTCGCCGGCGCGCGCGCGCGGCGCGTTTTATTTCCGGGTCAACATTTAAAATTGCCCGGGCCCCATCGGCGCGAATTATGCCGACGCGAATTTATTTCATTATCCCGCGCGCATTGTAATTCGCGCGCGCGAATATGTCCTGGCAGAACGTGCGCCGGCGAAATTGATTCCGGTGGTCGTGGACGGGTTAAAATTCAATTTGGCGCGGAAAACTAACAAGAACGGTCGTACAAATAAATTGCACGACGTCAGCAACGATCGACGAAGCAGTGTTTCAACCTAAAACTGAACATAACCTCTTTGGCAATATTAAGAACACGATTTTTCGCGTTGTTGAAAGTGCAAGGCTTTTCTATCATCTATTAGTTGTTGGAAGTTTATCTCAGTCGATAAAGCGTACTCCTAACCTACAATTCAAAGTAACCTGATGTTTTGTACGATTGGTAACGCAACTTGTCGTCATGTATTGGGTCGGAAGGTTTTTCGGGGGATACTTCAAACTACTGCAAGAATTTTGAACAATGCGCTTGAACCAGTCAAACTTTTTTTTCGACCAATATAACATTATCCTAACCTCAAACAAAACATAACCTGGTTTAATACTAAAACTCAACATACTATATGTTTGTTTTGGAGATCCACAAGAAAAATTAATTAAACGAATCTTTCAGTGATCAAAACACCATCTTATTCTAGCCTAACCCCAAATAAAACGTAACCAGATTTATGCGACATAATCTTATCAAGCTCATTTATGCGATTAATAACACGACTTTTCGTGCGGCGGTCGATGCCTAACATTTTACGTGGGTTTTTATCAGTCGCCAGTTGTCCGAAATTTATTAAAGCCACTAGACCTGCGGAGCAGGGTCGGAAAAAAAGCGCCCTCTGTCGAAGAAGCGAATTATTTTTTTCGACCCCGCCGCAAAAAGTTTAATATCGGGCCGAGGCGAAGCCGGCAGTCGCGGAGGAAGGAAACGGAATTTTCCGCATTCATTCCCAACTTTTCACGCCCTCGCCGCCGCCGCCGCAGCCCCGCAATCCGTGCTCCGGCCGACGTCGACGGAAGCCGAGAGGTTATTTGCAAGATTTTTTCCCCGTCTCGCGCACGCAACGCGCAAATATTCGAGAACGTTTGCGCGACGTGCTGTATATCACCCGGCGCGGCCGTAATTCAATTAATCAGACAATTATACTCCGTCGCTCCCGGACGTTCGGGAAGTTCTCACACGTGGGCGTTATCGCCGCGGCGACTCGCGAGAGCATAATGTCGAATTGATTTATGACAATTAACGAAATTTATTAGCACGGAACACGCTCGGCGTTCGCGCCGCGGCGACGCCTATCGCGCCGCAACCCGTCGAACGTCGGGGCGCGATTTGCCGTTACCTCGCCGCCGCCGACGTTCCATCCCCGCCCCTTTGACTTCCGCGCCGGGCTGTCATATCGGCCATCAGTATTAAGCGGTTAACTTGCTCCACGATGTAAATGCGAGGTTATGTTAATCTGCATTCGCACTCGTTCATTTAATATTCCTGCGCCGCAACATAAGCCAACTTTGCCTTAAGATATCCGGGCACGTAAAAGTTAAGTAAATCTTTCAAGTGAAATTGGGTTATGATAAGCTATATGAGATTATGACAGATTAAATTGATTTACTTTAAGTTGAGTTTGACTTAACCTCATTTGATAATAGTATAACCTAGAAAGCAGAGTAAAACTTTTTTTGCAAAGAAGTAAGGTTACGTTATGTTAGGTTATGCAAATCTATATAATTAGTTGAATTATGTAAATATTTAATAATGTGTCTTATGATATCCTAAAAAAAGAAAACATAAACTTTAAAATAAAGTTTGGTTAGGTTACATTAAGTTATATTAGGTTAAGATGGATTAGGTTAGGTTAACTAATTTAATAATGCACATGTAAGGTTATGTTAATCCGCAATTGCGTACATTTATAAAACNAACCTGACTTTGTGTGTTAGGTTAAGCAAACTGGTTATATTAATATGTCTGCGCCGCAACATAACCCAACTTTGTCTTAAGAAATCCTGGCACGTAGAAGTTAAGTAAATCTTTCAAGTTAAGTTAGATTATCATAAGTTGTGGTAGATTATGGCAGATTAAGTTGAATTGGTTTAAGTTGAGTTTGACTTAACCTAACTTGATCTTAGTATAACCTAAAAAACAGAGTAAAACTGCTTTTGCAAAGAGATAAGGTTACGATATGTTAGGTTATGCAAAGTGTGTTTTATGATATCCTAAAACAGAAAAAAAGAAACTTTAAAATAAACTTTGATTAGGTCAAATTAAGTTATATTAGATTAAGTTAGATTAAGTTAGGTAAACTAATTTGATAATGTACATGCAAGGCTATGTTATTCCTCAGTTGCATACCTTTATGAAATATCACTACGTAGCAACATAATCTTAACTGAAGTTAAGTAAATCTTTCAAGTAGAGTTAAATTATAATAAGTTATTTGAGATTATGGCAGACTAAGTTGATTTAGTTTAAGTTGATTTTGACACAACCTAACTCGATTTTAGTATAACCTAAAAACCAGAGTAAAACCTCTTTGCAAAGAGGTAAGCTTACGATATGTTAGGTTATGCAAAATGTGTTTATGATATCCTGAAACGTAGATAAAAAGAAACTTTAAAATAAACTTTGTTTAGGTTAAATTATGTTATATTAGGTTAAGTTGGATTAGGTTAGGTGAACTAAGTTGATGATGTACTCGAAGGTTATGTTGCATACATTTATGAAATATCACTAGGTAGCAACATAACCTGACTTTGTGTGTTAGGTTAAGCAAACTGGTTCAATAATGATGAATCTGTATCAACTAAAAAAATATTCCAACGTCGCAACAGAATCCACCAATTTGTTCGTAAAAAAAAAGTCAAATTTTCAAACGATGTTAAACTCGACCCTCTAAGGCCCGACCCATTGGTCTTTTGAGGCGAAGCATTATAGATGTATGAATATCGTAGTCCCGGCCACGCAATTCAAGCAGGAGCGGCAAACTAGCAGCTCGGCGCCGCGCAATATTTGATATGCTCGATATACCCCCCAACCGCCCACCGGGTGGAGCGGGAACGTAGACATGCCGGCAGTTGAGGGAGGACGCGATAAATAGTTTCGAAATCTCTCGGAGGCGAGGAAAATAGAAAGGGTCGAGCAGGACGACCAGGTAACAATATGCTCGCCGCTCGGCGCTGATCCGAGGACTCGCCGCGGACGGCGCGCGCCGACGAGGAGCGTGTGGCAAAGGATAACAAGCGCAGCGGAGAACAAGAGACCCGCACAGTACCTGTTAGTTTGCGCGATAACGTTCCGTCCACTTTCCACTACCCACTTTGCGTAATCTCTGGCGAGGCAATAAATTAAATTATGATGTACCCAAATCCGCATGTTGATTCCATATTCCACGTTCCGCCGCATCCTATTTCTCACGCCCGGCTCCAACGCGCGCGCCACAGACCCATCCAAATTTGCCGACCGCGAGCAAATTTGTTCGAAAACTGACTTCGGTGCGGTTTCTGTTTCAGAGTGTGCACGGTGCTGCTGGGGGCGGCCGTCGGCCTGATCCTGCTGGGATTCTTCTTCTCGTTGATGGGCCACTGCGTCGGAGACAATAAGACACTGATCGCCAGCGGATTGTACATACTGGGAGGTGAGTCGATGCGCCGCATCAAATATGCCATTCGATACGTGCGCACAAGCCATTATTCGCCGGCCCCGAGCGCCGACGACGACGAATTGCAAATTACGCGCTAATTACGCACGCAGCGCCAAACGAGCCCCGGCTTATTGTTAATGCCGACGCGGCGCGAGGAGGAACTTAAAATCACGAAATACTCGGAACATAATAAATCCCCGATTAAAGCACGCGCGACGCGAGGCGCCCTCTGAGCTCCCTGCAGAATAACTATAATTTCCTGCGATTGCTAGCGCCCTCTGTCGTGTCACACGTCTGATAAGTGAGCTTAAGGCAGCAGTAAAAAGCGTAATTCTCTTAAATTCGTTCACTTCCTGCATTCAACTGAGGAATAAGTACATCAACTCTTATTTCTATTATACAGCGAGTTTCAATAACTGGAGACAACCGCAAAATTGTCCTGATAAGTAATCCACTTAAGAGTTCCGAATATGTTCAGGTGTGTAATTCTCGTAAATTCGTTCACTTTCTGCGTTCAACTGAGAAATGGGTACATCAGCTCTAATTTATTTAACACAGAGAGTTTCAATAACTGGATTTTATTAACTGGAAAATTGTCCTGATAAGTAATCCACTTAGAAGTTCCAAAAATGTTTAGGTGTGTAATTCTCGTAAATTCGTTCACTACCTGCATTCAACTGAGGAATAAGTACATCAGCTCTTATTTCTTTAATACAGAGAGTTTCAATAACTGGAGACAACCGCAAAATTGTCCTGATCAGTAATCCATTTAAAAGTTCCGAATATGATCAGGTGTGTAATTCTCGTAAATTCGTTCACTTTCTGCGTTCAACTGAGAAATAGGTACATCAGATTTAATTTATTTTATACAGAGAGTTTCAATAACTGGAGACAACCAAAAAATTGTCCTGATAAGTAATCCACTTAAGAGTTCCAAAAATGTTTAGGTGTGTACTTCTCGTAAATTTGTTCACTTCCTGCATTCAACTGAGAAATAAGTACATCAACTCTTATTTCTTTTATACAGAGAGTTTCAATCACTGGATACAACCGCAAAATTGTTCTGATAGGTAATCCAGTTAAGAGTTCCGAATATGTTTAGGTGTGTAATTCGTTGACTTTCTGCATTCAACTGAGAGACAGGTACATCAACTTTTATTTCTATTATACAGAGCGTTTCAATCACTGGATAAAAACCGCAAAATTGTCCTGATAAGTAATCACCTTAGGAGTTCCAAAAATGTTTAGGTGTGTAATTCTCATAAATTCGTTCACTTCCTGCACTCAACTGAGAAATAAGTACATCAGCTCTTATTCCTTTAATACAGAGGGTTTCAATCACTAGATTCAACCGCAAAATTGTCCACTTAAGAGTTCCGAAAATGTTCAAGTGTGTAAAATAAAGTTGTGTGAAAGAAATGCGCGTCGGATTTTCCAGCTTTTACCAGCTTTTAACTTCAAACCCTACGTTCTGCCCGACGGCACTTGTCACACCTTGCTCGGCACCGCGACACGCCAAGCCCGCAATTGTTGAATTTAAAGAATCTCAGACGCGCGCTCAGCCGCCGAGCATATTGACGCGCGGCGGGGGCGGCGACTGCCTGATTTATTAAACGCCCGGACGGATTTCGATTTAATTAAAGCGGTCCCCACGACCGACGGATGATGAAGCCGTAGGTAGGCGGCGCGATTGACGTGCGAACGCTCGCAGCGCGCCACCTAGCGGCCGATAGCTCCTAACCCGTTTTGTTTGCGCGCGACATATTTATTAAAAAGATAATTACGCTCCACTGAAGCGCAACGCCAAAAAAAACGCCCACAGAGACTTCCGAATTAATTAATTGAATTGATTTCTTTGCGCGACAAATTTTTACACCAAACAATCCCGTTTGTTGTTCGCAAACGCACAAAAAAATCTCATTAGGACGAATATTTCGGCGCCGTCGTCAAAGCGCACATCACGACTTTTGTTTGCGCCGAACGAAAGAATTTAATTAATGCGATATCATTAATTAGAGCGCAAGCCGTGTGATGAGTGATTATATTTCGACAAAAAAAAAACCGGGCGGCGCGACAAAATTCTTTTGTTCCGACGCCGTCGTCTTCAACCGACGACGACTTTCTATTAAAATCGCGCGCGCTTGGATTCATTTTCGGGCGCGTCGGAGAAAAAATTAACGCGAAACGAAAGAAGAGATTTTAAGGGCGCAGACGCGGCAAAGTTTATTAGCGCTCGCTGTGCGCATCAATTACTCGCGACGCTTTGTCTGCGAAGTGGAACGACGCCGGCTCGACAAACAAATAATTTAATTTCCATTGACATTCAAATGAGGCGTGCGAAGAGTCGCGCTATTCTCCGGAACTAATTGAAAGCGTCATCTTTCGAATATTGGAATTGTGCGCCAGATTATTTTAAAAGGGGAATTTTTGCTAACCGTTGCCCGTATTTTATCAATTTTAATAGAACGTATCCTTTATCTGCAAGAAACTCCAATTTTGAATGTGTGATCATTGCGCTTGTGCGTCGCACTGCCACACTAATTGTGAACAATTTTTTCTGGAAATAGAAATAAATAAAATTTAAAAAATACAATCAACTTTTTTCCCTGCACGAAAACGTGTACATAATGCACATTTTATCGAAAGCTGGAAAAACCAGCAAGCGTAAAGACTGCAAACAATCCGGATTGTGAGCAAGTATTAAGCCATTCAACTAATTGTTCCAACCGCAAATAAAAGCCGCCTCTTTGCGACGTCGTCGGCGAAAAAGAATTATACTCTATTGAATAAACAAATATCGCGTTCTAGTCGGGGTTTTTCGGCCGCTTCTGCCGCATGCGACGCATCGAATTAACAGCGCGCCGAAAGGGGCAGGGTGCAAACACGGGCGCAGCAGGTGCGGCGCAATTATGCGCAAACGGCGCGGCGCGTTATTAAGATGAGATTCGCGCAAAAACGCGTCAAGAGCGCGCCGCCACATGTCGAGCCGCCGCCGCCGCCGCCGCCGAGCCTGCGAGCGACTCGAAAATGACTTCGCACTGATTTATCGCTCACGAGCGCCAGTCAAAAACCGCACTCGGTCCAATTTCGCTCGAATTGTTCGCGCCCCCAAGCGCGCCCCTCTGCTGCAATGCGATTACTCGCAATTAAACGAAATTTACAATTTCTTATTAAAGTCGCCCGGTTCGCCATCAAATTTTCGCATCGATGTTTACGCCCACTCGAAGTTCGCAAGTTTCTCGGACGGCGGAAACTTTTTTAATTACGCGCGCAGTGCGTTTGCGTAAATTATCAAAAAATGATTAACATGCGGCGAATGGCGAGCAAACTTTCAAATCAAAATAAAAGCAATCGTAAAAAAATCTGGCAAATGATATATGCGCTTGCCTCGTGCAAAAAAAACCAAAAAAACTGAAAATTATAATGATCCCTGTCTTAATTGCAGCGCACCTCATGAATTTTTAGCGCAACGCAGAAACTAATCTCGCTTCGCGCGCCTCCGACACATCCCGGTCGTTGCAGGCAGACGTTTTTTTGTTGGTGTTTTGCCACCCCCGCGACGCGTCCCCTTGCCTCGCGCATCGCAAAAAACGTTGAAGATTGCGCCGAGCCAAGACCGACCGGGCCATTATCGTTGTTCATTCTTTCGGTGCGAGAATTATCATGCGCGACAGGAATTTCAACCGCGCTCATTTCATGAATAAGGCGAAGCGCCGCCGCCGGTGATCATTTGCATGCGCTCGCGTCATGTTTATAAAACTAGACTGCGCCGCTGACGTCGCCACTTGCGGCGCACCCTATACATATCGAATGGTGAATTTTGCACCGTTTCCAGTCTCGTATTACTCCCGATATCTCGTCACTTTTAAAAATTCGGCTCGCCCCGCGCGTGCGCACGTTCGGACGATCTTCATTTGTCTTGCTCCTTCCAGAATATTCAGTGCTTGCTTGCGGCGAACCGTAGGCAACACATTATACATATTACGTTTTGAACTGCCATTGGTCGGAAAGAACTACGTTCGCTACACCTAGTCTCTCATTACTGCCTCTGCCTCCTTGCTTCTCTCGAACGTGAACTGGCGAAGTGCAGACACTATTCGAGAAGTTTCGCGCCGCAGACCTGAACGAGTGCGTGTCTCTGTGTGTTGCAGCTCTACTGCTGGGTGCCGGCCTGATGTCCTTCGCCTCCGTGCTGTCGGAAACCGTGAACGAAGCGATGCAGTATCATCGGGAGTCGCCGACGGGCCCGGCGTACGATTACCGCTACGGCTGGTGCTTCTTCACCGCCGGCGCCGCGTTCATAATGAGCAAGATGGCGGCGGTGTTCTCGCTCTCCGGCTATCTGAATAGGTTCGCCACCGTCGACGAAATGGTAAGCATGCAAGCGAGCGAGAATCACGTCGGCGTTCCACTCGCACGCACTTGAATGCACGCCGGAGCTATCGAAACAAATGCGCGCGTGATATTCCGGCAGGAAGAGAGTCGTGTTCGCGGCGTTCCTTTTGAACGCATCACTGCCTATGCCGCTGCCTCCTTGATTGATAAAGTGGACGCTGCGTGCCTCTCCAAAAGGTCACGCCCTTTGCGAGCCCTTTCGCGACGTCGGCAAATTTGCGCAGCGAACTTATCTCGGCGTAAATCTTTGATGCGATTCACCTCGTCGCCGGATACTAGGCAGACACTCAAAAACGCATCACAATCCTACTTATCCACTCGTCGGCATCCATTTTCGGTTTCGGTCCAGCGAGCGGCGCGAGTGGTACTATCAATCGACGATCTGTGCGAGCATCGATGATAATCGCCATCGTCCTTCAAGGGGATTTAATTTAAGTTCTGTCCGAGCCGATCGCTAGAATTTAATATACGCCATCGGGCTTAAACCGACCCGTGGAACTGGAACCTGTTGTGGCGAGAGCGCGCGGAAATCCATTGCGGCGCTCGATGAAATATGAAGCGATAATTGAATATCCGCATTAATCAATCAATACCGTCTCGAGGATCGCTCCGCGGTCTTTCGCCGAGACGCTCGCGCACCGAAACCACTTTACAACCGCTCGACGCGCACGTAATCAGGCAATCATCTGCACTAATGCTCGTCTATATGAGATACACGGATGGTTCCTGGCCTAGCACCTAGTTCTAGTTCTAGTTCCAGTCCTAGTTCGAGCCGTCAGCACCTATCGCACTCATAACGGCAGTGCGAGGCCCGACCAGTGCGTGGTTATACTGTTAATACGCTTGGACCACTCCAGTCGAGTCCTCGTTGGAGATTAAAGACCAAACGCTAATACCACTGAATATTGCGGGAATATAGCGATTGAGTATGACGCAAGCCCTAAGAGTATCTGTGCATTGCAGGTGCGCGCGATGGTCCCCGGAGCGGATCGTAAGCTGCGCGAACACCTCCGCTCCGAAGCCGAATTCCTCGAACGGCACCAACGCCACCATCGACATCACCACATGAGCGCCGCGACGCGTCCGCAATACGACGCCCTGTGCACGAAGGACCCCGCCGGTGCCTACAACAAGTACGAGGCCGAATGCGGCCCGCTGCTGAACAAAACGCCGCCGGACGTCTGCACCATGAACAAGAGCGTGGAGTTCCCGCCGCCGCCCGGCTGCACGGACATCGACTGCACGCTCCTGCCGCCCGACCCCAGTCTGCTGGGCGCGTGCATGCAGACGTCGCCGTCCGGAGCGCTGGCGGGCCAAACCGTGCCGATACAGATCAAGAGCAACCATCATCATCCACAGCACGCCGACGCCGTCGCGCCGGAAGGGGCGTCCGGCCTGCTGATGTACGCCGGCGGCGTGCCGCCGCCGGCGAACTTCGCCAACGCAAACAAACCGCCCCACCACGGCTTCCACGGCGTGCCGACGGCGGAAATCGCGCACGGCGGCGCCGCCGGCCCGAACACCAGCTACTGCAAGAGCCACACGCTGCAGCATCCGCGCGCGCGTAAAAAGTGCGTCAAGATCGAAACGTTCCATCCGTCCGAGACGGGCTTCGCGGATTTCACGCTGAAGCGCACGCCCGGCTCCGGCGCGCCCGCGAGCAACTACTCCGGGAGCGCCGTATGACACGAGGGCGTCGGCAAGGACGCGCTGTCGGCGGCGAGCAAACCGCCCGCCGGCGCAGCGCCGCCGCCGCGCCGAGTGCAATACGCCAAGGAACAGATCGAAATCGACGACGAGAATATTTTGTTATATCCGCATCTCGTTTGAGCCGGCGTTAAATTTACGCTAAACCAATGCATTTAAAACGAAAACGAACTCTGCACGTAATGGTGATTAAAGAAATTATAGCTAAACTTAATGAATTAATCGATAACACGATCGCTCACTATTTGCATCGTTCAGCAAGGGTACTTGCCGAAAGGCAAACGCTGTCATTATCATTATCATCATATCGTAAACGAGGCCCGAAAGGCACATTTTAAACGAACGACGCGAACCACGTAAATGTTTACAAGATATCTACTCAATTGGATGTACAATGTGTGCGGACGGCGGCGCATTTAATCGACTCATTCAGCGCGCGCGTGCGCATTTCGTAATTACTTTGTAATTGCTGTGATAAAGTAATTTTATTCATTACGATAAAATGTGTAAATTAATAGAATAAAGTGCGGGACGATCGGGTTTTAATATTCCAACGTTGTATAAATTCAGCACCCGCGACATCGACATAGCGAAGTTAATAAATATAAAAGTATAAAATATGCAAAACACATACTGGGTGTTCGGCAAGTCCAACAAACTCGTTAAAACGTTACCAAAGTAACGTTGGCGTTTGCAACAGCGTACGCCCCTAAATTGATGTTCATTTGCGTATTGAATTTGATTGTGACAATAGTGACTTATTCAGTGATTCTTGCGATTGTACAGTAACCATGTGTTGTTGACGCCCTGTTTGTTGTAAGTAAGGCACCGAAGGAATCCGGCGATGTTTTGTTAACCGAAAAGCGAAATAAAAACCAAACGAACGCATAAATCCTGTCGTGCTGCCTCGCGTGCAGATTGCGCTCGCGGGGCCGAGCCGAGTCGCCGCCGCCGCGATGATGATTTGTATGTAAACCGTAAACGTTTCGTTGCGGCGCGAGCGCGCGACGGCGGCGGCGGCGAGTGATGCGGCCGCATTTAAACCGCCCGACGCGCGCGGGCCCGAAATTTACTATTGTTTTCCAGCGATATTTCGCCGGGACGCGCGCCGCCGCCGCTATGTACAAACATAATTTTAATCCGTCCATAAAATTTATTAGGTCGCCGGCTGCGCCCGCAAGACGAAAGAGCAATGCGCGCGACGACTTTTATACCTATTTCGCAGCGCGCCGCCGCCGCCGACTTATTGCCGATTTAATCCGGGCCGAATTGAGTGATAAACGGCGCCATCAACATGTCAAACGTTTGACGTTGGTATTTCTTTCATTATTGCAATTAAACTCGCCGCGGGCGGGACAAGAGCGAGAGCGAAAAAGCGGAAACGCGACGAAACATAATTCGCGAGCGTTGCGCCAATTGTAAGCGCGCCTGACAGTTGAAAACGGTCGAAGACTCGCGCCAAAAACTATAACGTAATCGCCTCGGATGACCCTCCAGAAGTCTCGAACTTCGCGCCGTCTCCTCGGACCAAGTTCGCGATGACAAACAGCGCGGCGCGAGACCGCAGAATCTTGCCGGTTGTAATTAAAACAAATGAGCAAAGTGCGCGCCCGACGCTATAAAGCCCATTACGGCCGCGAACATAAAGGCACAGCCTGGTCCCACCATCCCACCACCGGCGTCCACTGCTCCTCCTACCTCCCCGCTCGACCCCGCGCATAAAGCTAATTAAAAACGGCGCGTCGTCCTTTCAGGCGAGCGCGTTTTTTAATGGCGACATTTTACGCCGCGCACAAACGCCGCTCCGACGCCCAATCTGCGCGCGTCATTCGATTTTTAATCACATTGAATGCAGCCCGATCCGAACACAGGTAACGCGAAGTAGGTAAGTACACAGTGAGCTACAATGTTCGTCATTCTCGTCCGGCATGTCCTGCCGTTCTTTGTTTTGCT
>JAODGE020006731.1:0-15669 GCA_027574965.2 Ecitophya simulans
AGATGTCGCTGCATGTATTATATTGCAACAATATAATTTTAAATGAATCGAGAAGCAATCAAACAAAACAATACATAGTGTACACGACGCAAACAAAAAATCAGAGCCTACATACAGTCATTTCTTATTTATTAGGGGAATCACACAAAGGAAATCACAACATCAAACATGTTTTCAGGTACTTTATTGCACTATCTACTGCAAAGATAATGCACGTTCATGTACATATTTTATAATACAATTTCTCTCATCAGTAATCATAATCATAATAATGCTCAATAAAAATATATATACAAATGATGATAATAAGTGTTAAGTTTTACAAATGATAGTAGTAGACAATATAAAAAAAGTATTGGTAGTTACGGTAACCACATTTCGTTTCGAAATTTTTGCATTGTCGATGCATTGGCCGATCATCGACGGATTCATCATTTCATTTGCGTACAATATTTTCATAGTGCTCACAACCAAATTGCGCGAGACGTGTGCCAATGCTGCCACATTCTCTACATTTCTCAACAATTTGTTCAACTTGTTTAACAATTAATTACAAATCAATGCGCTCGATTTCCACAAATCAATATCAAATATTAGATTACAGTATTATACAAATATGTATTAAACAAAACAGTATTCGCTTGGAAAAGATAATAAACGTCGAAATGATGAAATTATATGATAATTGTGATAATTTACTTTATCATTGTGCTGTAAATGAACGTATCGTCGTTTTTAAATTGTATAATAAATATTCTCCGTTCTCTAAAAATGATTTTCTGCATTTTGAATTCAGTTTCAGGGCTTTGTGTATAAACTGTGTCCTTCCGTTTAAGTAACAACACTCGCAACGGGGCGCGATTAATTTTGTTTTGTTCGCGTCGTTTCGCTGAAAAGACACCGACCAGAAAAAAAGTAACTGGTCGCCGCTTGAATTATGTTTTTAAAATCTAATTTGAATAAATATACATATTATTATTATGTATACAATATTGAATGTAATGTATGTATAATAGGCAGGGGATTCGTGTGCAAACACGCTCGCATTCCTTCAAGCACGAGAGCCGCAACCAAACGTCGTGAAAACACGTCCGGCGATCGCAAACAGAAGGAAAGGACATGTCACAAATCGACATATCATCTTCTCCGACCGCTTGTTTTAAAATATGGCGCGCGCCGTGTGCTTCGGTTGGTCGTGTTTGCACAGTATTTGGACACGACACACATAATAAGCACTTGGGAATTTCTCTACTTAGATCTATAAGCAATCTTCTAAAAAACAGGAAAAAGAATACTAGATCAACAAAGCGTCAACAAGCAGCATTACGAGAAAATAAAATGTTACAAATTCTACTGATAACAGAACCGAGTGAACGCAATCGTCCTAGATGCGTGGCGTATTACAAAAATGCCAGCGTCTACTCAAAATACCCGTCTCTTTAGTAATTCGAACTCCTTTTTGTTGTTGAAAAAATCGATTTTGCTACGCGCGATTTGTAATAGGTACCTTTTATCAAAAATCTTATATCAAAAATTGTTTTACTTTTGTCTTCAAAAATATATGTTATACGTTTCATGGTTCACATTATTATATAATTTCTGCTCTACGCTTCTATAACGTGACACACAGCATATGTTTGGGAGGAAGTGTTTTTATACCGGAGGGTTAGTTATAAAATGTGATGTTGATATGCCGAAAAGTATACAATTATTTGTCCAGCCACAATATGCTCTCTAAGGGGTAATCATCGCGAGCCAGTCGGGTCAAATGTAACGCTCAGCGCAGGCGTCCGAATCGCTTCGATTAAATGCTGCTATAATTCGTTTATTACTTTAAAAAATTCTTTGCCATTGCATGCGATCTGGAGCGTCGCATTCCCGAGATGGTTCCGATATAAATTCAAAGCCACAACAATGATCGCACACAGAGAGTTGGAAAAGTCGGAATTTCAAAATTTATTTTCGCATTAAAAATTCTACTTTTCATTCTTGAATTTACTAACAAAGCGCTTTATATACACACTACTTGAAGCAATATGTATAAATATTTACACCTCGCCACCATGTGTGTTCGTTATTTTTAATTTAGAAAGTAAGTAATTGTGTCTTGTCTGATTTAAGCACTTTTTTACTCTCGAATTGGATTGCAATTTTGATGTGTCTCCTATATTTCTTTGTTGCAATTGTACAATTGCGAATGTTGCGTATTGCATTCAATATATTCATGATTAGATTTCTCAAACAAAAACATAAAAATTAAGGTATAAAAAAACAAAAGTTTTCACTCATTTTCACGTAGAGTGTTGCATAATATCACAGACTTTTTGTTTTCTTTTTCTTCATATTCATATCCTAGTTAATCAGCGTACGGTACTGTAGGTTTTAATTAACGTTTGATTTCCTTCGCGTGGGCATGGGCTTGTGGCGATGTTGACGATGTCGTAAAGGAAATCGACTGCAATAGCAAACGTCAAATAATTGAAAACTATTTATCATCGCTAAACCGAATTGACAGTCGTTTTATCAAAATCTATGTCATTTTTGTTTCCTAGTTTGTTATGCATCTTTCAGCTTTGAATGCAACTCGGTTGCTTTGATTCGTGTGCATTGCATGTACTTAATGCATCCTTACTTAAACGTCGTTAAGTGTTCGTTAAAATAAATTACACAATGCGGCTTTTTCAGTTGTTTAAATTAAATGAAATCTACAGTTTAAGCTTAGTTATCTGTCATGAAGAGTATATATCGCTTTGTTTGAATTCGTTTTTCATAGTTCATACCCATATTTCAATTTATTTATATAATTAACTAACATATCACAAAAAGTTTCCTATGTTATAACGTTTAAATGTATTATTAAATATTTTCATCTTTTATTTGTGTTTCTCTAATTATTTGGGCACCTAGAATTGAATAGCACGGAGCGTTCGTGACGCTACGTTTCCAACGACGCGATTAGACTATGATAAACGTTGTTCTGCATTTCGCTAAACATCGATGCCTGGCCGCACGTGAACGAGTTGCTGCTGGCAGGCGTCGCAGGACTGCCGACGCATCCGCCGTCAGGTATATTGTTATTGATAAATTGCATTTGCATTTGGATGGGATTCATTCGGCTACAACTATCACTAGAATTGTCCGCAAAATCGACGCCCGTTGACGACTTGATGCGTTTCGCCGGCGGTTCTTCAGCAACGACGGCCGTCGGCAGCTCGTCGTCATCGTCGATGGTCGTCAACATGCGCGGCGTCGGCGGCATGTAGAACTGGGACAGCACGTCCTGGAAGTCGCAACTTTCGATGTCGTCGTACGATCGCTTGTTGTTGGCGTTAGCGTCGCACGGTTGCTCTTGGAGGATCGTCTGAGGCGTCGTCGCGGTAGGCGCCGCCGTCGTGACAGCGTCCGTATCGTCCAGCACACTTTTCACACTCTCACTGATCTCGTCCCTCTGCATCTTGTCGTAGTCGTCAACCGGCACATCCACCATCGGGATGTCGTCGTAGGACTTGAGCTCGTTCTTGATGAACTCGCTCTTAATGTTCAGGAAGTTTTCGCTGCTGTCGATGCACGTCGGGTAGTTGAGCTTTTGTTTCTGCAGCTTCTCCTCGCGCACCTCGAGCTGCAACCGCTTCATCGTATTGTTAATGAGCACAGATCGGCAGAGGCTCACTTCTGGATCGTCGATCTTCTTGAGTTTGCTGCAGCTGATCTTCAAAACTTTGCGTCGCTCCTCCTTTTGGCGATATTTCGCCGAGATCATCGAAGGTCTATTCTTGGGTTGGCAATACCCGGTAGCGTACGTGCGAGGAGGTCCGAAAATATCATCTCCATCATCTATAAATGCCGGTGGGGACTTCATCTCGACCTCGATTTGATCAAGCTGAAACAAGTACAAAACGTTATTATTCGCTTGCCTGTCAACGCGGTTAGACGTACAGCTATGAACTTCAAATTGCAAAATTTCGTCAAAATTATTTACAAAACGAACGTGCAAATTCTAATGTAAACACATTTTAATTACGCTGCATAGCTTCCTGCGTAACAACCGCGCGAACGGCGAAGTTCAATGACGAAATTGCGATGTCAATGACGAAACGAGTTTCGAACAAAATACGCATTAAATCGCAGGCGAAGGCGACGTAAACACGATGTCGATCACTATACCATATCGAAAGAGTGAGTGCGAAAACGATCGCAGGGAATCAAGGCTTTCGAGACCCAACGCATCATCGCCATAGCACGACCCCGGCAAAAAGCGAATGTGTTACGAGGTCGAATCATCCAACAAACACTTTTATTTATTGTTATTATTATCATAACTATCTACGCGATGTGAGAGCGTTTTCGCACGTTTTGCGCGCATTACGCAAAAAACAACGACGGGCGAATCAATCGCGTCTTACGCAGCAGCGCCTGTTCGTAACCGTTCAGTAAATACGGCGCGAATTTTCGATTTCGTTCGGCGCAAATGGAAAATCACTTCGTGTTGCATAACAACGCCTGACAAAATGCCTGCCATTCCAAGTCATAAGCTTCGATTTTGTTGCAAATTATTATAACGTCTTGTTTAATATAGCAAGTATGAGCATAAAGATTGGTTATGCCAATCGACTGCGCGACCGAAAAAAGCGCAGTGAAAGAAGACGCGAAGAGATTCGGGAAAATGATTACGGTAATAGGCAGGCAGGTAGGCTGGCAGGCTGGCAGGCTGGCAGGCCGACGCGATTTCGTAATAGGCGTGTAGAAGCCGAAGCGTTTTGTGTGCCACGGCTGTTATACATTCATGCATACCGCGGCGCTCTTCTTCGTCGACACGCTTCGTACGCGCACTTGCTTGTTCTCTCCTGACTCATTGACGTTAGGCTTCTCTTCCAAGGGTGAAAGTCAAAGTGAAAGTGTGCGCGCCGTACTGCCGCGCGCTCCTCGACGGCCCGCTTGGATGAAAAGAATGCCTGCCGACGCAAAGGAATCGGCGGTGCAAATCGATTCTGAAATATGCGCGCCCATTTTTCGTCGAGCTCGCCTTTTGCGCGCAAAAAAATCGCATTCATCAAACGCCAGCGACGCGGCGAACCGCAATTATCCGGCGACTGTCAACAAAACGCAAACAACTAATTTTATCCCACTTGCGCGTTTTTTGTTTTCTCGCGTCGAAAAGGTAAAAGTTTCGGCGCGAAGCGCCACGCACGAGCGAGCCGATAATTGCGTGTCGTGAGAAAATGGAATATTTCGCCGCTGCGTCCTAGAAATTTAGTGCAGCTTAGCCGACATTTCCGCAAATAGCAATAAAAGGCTCGCGCGTCACGTGCGAGTGTGTGCTCCACATCGCATGGCGATCGGTGGAAGTCCGTCCGTCGTCGTGCGAGTGTCGTCTGCGCGAAGAAACAAGCGAGCGCACACGAAACGAAATAAAACGGAAAATGGATACACACGTATGTTGCGCATCGCGTGCCTCCTCTCTCTGTGCTTTGGTTGTTGTTATTGAGGTAAGGAATAAAACACGCTTTCGGTTGGCGAACGCGCGCCTGTACAGTTACCATTCGACGCGGCGGCATTCCGAATGCAAGACGCGGCTCCTCGCTCGCCGCCCGAACGCACGCAGAGGCGGATAGGCGGCATCGGAACAGAAAATAACGCGAACGTTGCGCCGGCGTCGTCGGCGCGCGGGGAACAGCGGAATATGAATGTCGGCACCGCGGTAATGCCCTCGCAGCCGACGAGCAGGACAGCCTGCAACCACCGCGCGAACTGTTAGCCCGATGCGGCAATAGTGCGGCGCGCGACTGGCAAGCGTACCGAGCGATCCGACCGACATCGGGCGCGTATTGCTGAAAAACGGAAAACGTCGTCCGACGCAGAGGATTGCGGCGCATGCGACGAAACGAGCAAACGGACCAATAACGAAATGGCCGACTCAAGGAGCCGAAGACATGCAGCGCGAAAAAGTAAGAATGAAGCGCGCGGAATGAAGAATGAAGAGTGAAGCGAGTAAGCGCGCGAGGAGCGCGAAGCGCGAGCGACGAGAGCGCGCAAAAAGAAAGTTGAACGAACGAGCGCGCTTCGCAGGACTATTCCGCTGGGCGCGCGAGCAGGACGGCACGAAAAGAATGGAAACATTTTACGCTTTTCGTATCACGGAAAATTGGATTTGTAACGTAACATAACGTTAGCGTTCGGCATTAAAAACGAAAAAAAAAAGAATAAAAAATACAAAGCGAACAAGACGCGAAACAAAATGTCCGGACACATCGAGCACAAATTCGAAAACAAGCGAAATCAACACGGCGCGCGGGAAGTCGGGTGTTATAATTTCCAAGCAATCGCCTTTTTAATCAGGACCGAACGATATTATCGTTACCTGATTAATATCTTCGGCGCGCCAACATTACGATCGCATTTATGATGTATTAAGAACACCAAACACGGCGTTAACGATTAATAAACACTCGAGCGCGTCCGCGTGTGCATTGATCAACAAAGAAACGCCGAAAACAGAAACGTGCGTGACAAACAATAAGTCACGTACGCCATCTATAATACAATCATAATGAACTTCATTACGAACGCCGGGCTCGCGTCATCATCGCGGACGCTCTTGCGCCTTACTGTTTCCCATGTTCTCGCGCGTTTTCGTGCAAAGCGTGGCGCTCTCGTTTCTCGAGCCTTCGCCGGGTTGGCGCGCGCTCCCGCAGCGTAATAACTTCCACGTAATTCCGACGTGCGATCAGCCGACGACGAATCGTGATTAATGGCCAATTAAATGGAAAACCGGAATTTTCCGCGAAAGCAGTGCCCGCGGCGAACACTCGCCCGCGCGATCCTTATGAAATTTGAAGAATGCCAACTGCTCGGGCGTTTTTAATGCGCGACGCACACAACATTCAAATAAAATTGCATCCGCCGTTATGTCGGCCGGTGTCGCCTCGTCCCGTCCGACGCGAAGAGAGAGCTCGGCAATACGGTATTACACGGGGAGAGCATGGGTAAACGCGCGAAGACGCCGCTCGTTGGTCGTTTTGTAAGTACGCTCTAGTAACCATCTGAGTCGAAAGTTGATTACGATTACAATAAAAGCCCGCGTGCACCGAGCGAACGTAAACAAAATCAGCCGTCGTTTGTTGGATTTCATTTCTAAACTTCGGCAACAACTAAAAAGCAACAAAGCGTCGCAAGAGCGTTGACGGCGCGACGAGTGCGCTTCGGTGGGCAAAAAATGTTTATGAGTTCATCTACCGTCGGGAGGCAACATCTTTGTTTTTCGCAAAGTGATTTTCGTGTTCCGCGCGGTTCGGAAAGTTCGCCGCGCCGTAACAAGCAGCAAGTTTCGAATGTGAGGTCCGCCGCTCGTCGCGCTCCTTTTTTGCGGCGCGCGCGCGCGCGATTTTCGCCCTGCCGAGAGGGCGATAAGATAAATAAGCGTCGAGACGGCCGCGCGTCGCGACGCGCTCGCTCTCCCGACGTCGTCGACGTCTAGCCGCCCAATATCGATTTCCATATGGTACGAACGAACGGCTGGCATGCCATGAGCGCGCACGAGGCGGCATGCTCTCTTCGCGGCGTTGGTGCGGCGCACTGCATACAAGTCCACTTGTCTACTTCAAAACTCTCGCGGCTCAAACGCGCTCAACACATCTGAGCGGTCGGCAATTGATGCCGTACGTACTGCACAGCGTTAAAGGGACGTCGGCGCGACGCGCAAAAAAAAAGAATCGCGCGCGGAAAAGAAACGGCGAAGAATTGAATAGAATTTATTCGGCTTATGCGCGCATCAAACAATGTTCAGCGTCACTTTGAAGGCGAATTTCCAACCGGGAGGTACGCACACACTTTCGCGCTTTTTGTTTTCGCCCGACACCTTTTCCTTTTCGCGCTCGCGGAGCAAAGCGAAATTTGCATTATGCAACGCGCGCTCGCAAAGATAAGAGCGTTCAATAAGCGAGGCTAACAATGGAAAGAATTAAATTCGTTCGATTTCGAAACGCCATCGCCCCGATGCGGCGACGAGCAATAATGCGTTGCCAAACGCGGCGCCGCGCGACGTGCAAGTGCGCTTAAAACGCCCGACGAATTAATACGCTAATTCGGCGCATCGCAGCGAACGCCAACATAATAGATATATCCGTGCGCGCAATGTGCGTAACGCAAGTTCGGGGCCCCGGACGACAAACGGCGTCGTCGACCCACTGACCCAATTACGACGTCAGAAATCGTACGAAAAACTAACAACTATTACGCGACGCGCGACTGCGCGAACGCGTCGCCGACGTTACCGAATCGCGCAATTTGACAAATTACATCTTGATAATCATCGGCAATTAGTTTAAACGCGAACGCAGCGCGCAGCCACGTATGAACGACGTTTGTTTGCGCTTCCGTTCGATATCCAAGCGGCGGCAGACACCGCGAACGCAGCCTAAACAAACCCAGGATTTTCCGCTCACATGTTCGCCCATTAACTGACTTACGCAACCTTACTAATTGGCCGAATATAAAACTAATCGATTTGGTAGAGACGAATTCAGTGCTTGCGATCGCGGTGCATTGGCACACTTCAACTAGACAACTGCCGCGAGATAAACCGAGATTCCAATCCGATGATCGTCGATTCCGAAAACAAAACATCGGCACGCAACGTAAACGAAACGAAGCAGCGCGCGACCGCATTGTTCGCCTGCGCTGAGAGTTCAAGCGCAGTTATTTTCTCACAATTTGCGCGCACCAATAAAAAGTGCTTTACATTTTGCCACTCTGCGCGCGGCCGAGAAGTTCAGGAATAATTTGCTCTACCTTAAACTTTTCCGAGTGGCGGCTAAAAGTGACCTTCCGTCGACGAGCTGAAAATTCCGCGGGCGGGCGGCCGGGGCGGCGGCCGCCGAACAGATTCGTTAAACTCTTAACGAGTGCAATTACGAGCAAAAACACACCGAAGCACAACAAATCCAACGCTGGCGATAGTTTGATAACCCTCGGCGTACTTGAACCTCGGCGAGATAACAGCGGATCCACTTACTCAATACGAAGCGCGGCTGGAAATTAGCTTTCCGCGTAAGCATAATGACGCACTCGTTTCTGTGTTGCGTGCGTTGTCGTCGCGCGCGCGAAAGTATGCGAAGACGGGCGCGGAAAGCGCATTGCGCGCAAGTGACGCGCTAATATGTCAAACTCATGTAGGACTTAAATGTTGGTTTAGTGCGCTGAGCTGGCACGGCTGGCAGATGTCGGCGCCAACGAGCGAGCGCATTGAGCGGGCGCATCGCGCGCGCACAGGTTGCGTCTTTATTATCGGCCGGTTTGTTCCCCCGCGTTATGACTTCATCTCGGAAGGTATTAAGCATTAAGGTTTTGCCGCCTCCGTCGTTCGCGCGCGCGAGAGGGTGGCTTGTTTGTGCGAGGCGGCGGAGGAGAGGCCGGCGCACGCAGTGAGCGAGAGAGCGCGACGCGCCGCCGAAGCGGAGCGCGCGAGAGGGGTCGAATATCGATTCCGCGTGCGCCCATGTTCGCGCTACCCCCGTATCAAAGGCGACCGCCCCGCCGGCCGCATCGGCACGGCCGCGCGGGAAAGAGAGGGCGAGAGAGAGAGAGAGAGAGAGAGAGAAAACGCGCACTCGTCGCGCTGCTTCCGTGCCACCTGCTTTCGCTCCGCGCCTTCGTCTTTCATGATATTCAAACCAGAATTAAGTAAAATATGTAAGTAAAATATATATATTTGCTTCGGCAGCTACTCTCGGCGAGCCGCGCGCGGCGCATGCCGGGGTGCAGTCATAATAAAAAGAAAAATGAAGTGGTCGCCACGGTTTTTCTTTCCGCCGCGTCGCTGCCAGCGCGTCGCGCCGTCGACGAGAACGACAAAAATGAAGACGACGACTCTTGGCCGACCCACGTGAGCTGGCGGACCGGCGACGCGGAAAAACGCACGGACGAAAGACAAAGGAAAATATTCATTGCAATTAATAATGCCCGGCGTCGCGACTCGGTTACTCGCAAAATAAAAACAATCCGAGAAAAGTGTAGAGCTAATCAGAGGCAAAAGAAAAAACATACGGCTTACAACGCAAAGAAGAAAAAAGGGTGGTCTCAAAGGAAGCAAACGGGAGGAGGACGCGAAAAAAGTAAAAAGGCGGCAAAGGACTTCTACACATTACGCGAAACGAACGACATTCACTACATACACATGCACGCACCGCCGGCCGTCGTTCTGGGCTGCGGAGCAGACTTTACAACCCTAAAGTGCGCGACCGGTGCGCTAAAGGGTGCTACACGTGGGGTGTGAGCTCACACACACGCACAAGTTCGAGCACACGCTCCTGCCGGTAAAGTGCTTAAAGCTTTTCACATTATAAACCACCCCGCAACGATCGCATGCCGATGGTTCGCGATTAATTTCTCTCTCGCTCGTCCGTCTGCGTCCCCTCTTCGCGCGCCTCGCTTCGCCGCGTCTCTTCGTCATAATTTAGCCGCGTTTTTCTCGCGCACCTGAACGCGTCCGCTCGCGGCGCGAATCGTGCGCGTCAAGTTACGCTGCACAATCGCTTATCGTCTTCGCATCTCGATCGACATTAACGCATTAACGCATCAGCATCGACGGCGCCTGTGCGCTCGCTCGCGTTCGTAATAATTAAATGCCGATATAATAAGCGCAAATGCTTTAATCGCTTAATTGTTTATGTTAACACTTCGTGCCACGGCATTATCGGACGCTGCCGGTCAGCGTCGAGATGGCGTGTCTACGCAATAAATCTGCAGCGGCCGCGCGTAAATTACAGCAGACGCGTGAAAGGATTCGCGCGAATTAAATTGCAATAACAAGCGCGTGCACGTGCAAAAAAAGGCGACGAAATTGATTAATTTAATGCGTATTTTGTTTGCCGGTCGCTAGGCTCGCATATAGCCGGCGGGGCACCAGCGAACTTGGCGCTGAATAATTCCGCACGAGGATAATTAATTGCGAGTCGCGTCGGCGAAGGGGAGCAGAGCCTCCGCCCGCGAGGACGTGCGGCGAGGCGACGCGGTCGCGCCGCGGATTCGCCGCGAAGGGAAAACCGCCTCCGCCACTACGTCGCGCGCACACCCACCACCTACAGCGCGACCCGCCGCGCGCGCCGCGTGCTCGCGCAAGGCCGGCACGAGCCACATAATATCTTGTAATGCGAAAGACCATCTATAAATGTGTAAATGTAGTGCGTGCGGCGGCGAATTGGGCGATGCGCACCTTCCCGCTTCGCAAGCGACGCTCGCCCGAACGAATATGTATTGCGACGAGCGCGAATGTGGGAAGACGTGGCGGTAATAGCGGCGGCACGGCGGCGACAACGTCGCTGCTGGAAAGCGAAGGAAGTTGTGGCTTGTGGAAAAAGCCCTAAACTAAAACACGACCCGACGACGTCGAGCGACGGCCAGACGGCGGCGAGCGGGCGTCGGCGGCGGGCCGACTTGCTCGCCTATCACCGAAGCGCAACAGAGCCGTAAAACACGAGGGCAAACAAAGAGGGCGCCGCGCGCCACGCCGCATTCTATTTTTTTTTTAAATGTTATCGTGCCACGCGTTCGCCGAAATACGTCACTTCAGGGTTATGCTCCGCGTTGCCCGGGCACTCGCGCGGTTAAAATTCGGAAAACGTTTTAGTAATGACTGAAATTGCGCGTGGGAGCGTCGAGTGCGTAGAGGGCAAATATCGCCGAGCGGGATTACCGACAAGCGTCACGGCGTCGCCGACGTCACAACGCCTACAGCGCGGCGCGCTCCAACCCCAAGAGCTTGTAATTTGTAATTTTCGACGTAATGAAATGCGCATACCATTTACCCCGCGTAACGCCACGTTTCGACTTGGTTTTGCGCGCTATCCGGATAAAACTCCTCGCAAGTGTCGTGATATCTCCTCGTTCGCGCCCACTTACCATTCTACTAAACAACTGATCAAACTCGTTATCATTGCTGATTTCCCTCGGTGCATTATTATCTCCGCGCGGCGCACGCTTCGCGACCTCAAAATCACCGACCGCGTCAAACTCGAAATCGCACATGTTATCACCGCCGCGCCGGTCGTTGATTAAAACCGAACAGAAACTCACAAACAATAAACACACGATAATTTCACACTAAACTGTCAAACGACACGCAGTGCCATGTGTAGGTAAACGTGACTGCGAAACAACGACACCGCAAACAAAACCGGCGCCGCGTCAAAAACTGACCTATTAAACTCTCCCTCGGAAGCCGTCCCAGCTGCCGTCCGGAGGGGGCTGGAAGAGGTTGCGTCCGAAACGAAATGCTTGCGATAATTGTAGCAAACAAACCGATCCGTGCGGCGACCCCGCGAACAACAGGTGATTACCTTACCGGAGAAATCTCGAATCGATTCCCCTGCCTCGATACATACTAATCTACGGAACTCCTACCGCTCCACCTAATCCAAATTCCATTGTTAGCAGATTGCTCATACATTCGGTACAAAAACAATTAAATTACCGATGAACAAAGCGATTTTTCCCAAACATTCGTAAACAAACTTTCAATGGGCGCCCAGACGCAATACTGCGTACGAGTTGAAAGAAACATTTAGCATGCTACAGCGAAATATAAAAGATGTTTATTTGGTTGTGTTTAGATAAGATATTTAACTTCGTGAGCAATAACATTACGAGCCATAATCTTGAAAACATTCACCGGGTCGTTCTACATGTAGACGCGTCGAAATCATTTGCATTTTCGCAGCGTTGCATCGCTTTATTTTTATAGTTCGGCAAACGACAAAGCTGTGCAAATAAATTGGCGCTTTTTACAAATCGGAGACGCAAAATAATTGTTTCGTCCTCGCTAGTTTCAATCATGCGTAAGGCATAAATCATTCGCCGGCATGTCGGTTATTTAATGAGACATTTCTTAAAAACGGCGTGATAATGTGCACGGCGACCGAATGGAATATTTCCGTGCGTCAAGCGCAATTTGCAGACGTGCGTTGCGCATGCGTGACTGGAATATTTCATTCGTGTGCGGTTCAATTGTTTCCCACAAAAATAGATGCATACAAATATAAATAAAGCCACAGCATTATCGTTAAACAAATAATTGCCACACTGGGTTGACTACGCCGCTACGTCTATTCATGGCGAGCGAATCACGACTTATTATCGGTAAGCTAATTCGACGGGCGGCGCGTCGTCGCAGGGCTTGGCGTTTTTCGTCGCGGCGCCGCGGCGATTTGTTCGGCCTCATCCGCATTTGGAATAATATGAATAATAAACGAACGAGGCGCGAGCGCGCGCGTGGTTCCCGGCTACCTGTACCTGCGATTACGCGCCGCGTAAAACGCGCGCGTATTCCGCGCTCCCGGGAAGCGATCGCTTTTTCAGTTTGACTGGGGAAAAAAGTTTAAGTGCGTCTTCGCGACGCAGCGCGAAAGAGATGCGATTTAGAGAAGTGAAAATTTATGTCCAATGTTTTCGCGCGATAATGCCGTCGCCGACGGCAAAAAAAGCAACAAGATTAATGAGGTATACGCGAATGATAAACGCGCGTGCGCGCCTATGACAAACCAACAAACGCTAAGCAAACGCGAACTCTCAGAATGCGGCGCGCGGCTTTTCGAAAGGCGGGCGCAATTAAACGTCGGCGGATGATGCCCGACTGCTGGACGTAAATTAAATAAAAGAAAATTTTAATGACGAGGGCATTTAATAAACGCGCGGCTCGTGCCATCAATACTTGTTAATGTTCCGAACGTTCCGTTTTCTGTCGAGATCGCCGCGCCACGGCGGCCGCGAGCGCGAGCGGGATGAGAAGCGAGGCGGTCGGTTATGTCACTTCTTCGCGTTCCGCCGTGTTTCTCGGCGTGTTTCTCTCGTTCTCGATGGCACTCCGATACCCGGAGTAATGCTAACTGGTTCGTTCGCTCATTTAATCTGCTCATTAACGTCGCGCCGCGAAACAGACGGATATTTCAATGCGACCCTCACGGGGTGTCGTCTAATCCACGCTTCTAAACGCTCTCGAATGCGACGCAAGGCGCGCTTTTTTACAATCAAATTTGTTAAGACGCGTCCGAGATTTAAATACGAATTTGAGCGCGACG
Source organism: Ecitophya simulans (assembly GCA_027574965.2). NCBI lineage: Eukaryota > Metazoa > Arthropoda > Insecta > Coleoptera > Staphylinidae > Ecitophya > Ecitophya simulans. The sequence goes on from JAODGE020006731.1 coordinate 14,070, forward strand.
ACGGAACAACGAACGCGTCCGTTAGCAGCGCGCACATTCGAGCGTAACTAGTCGAAGCCATAGTATATAGACGAAGTCGTCGTGGAAGTCAGGGACGCGCGCACCGGCGACGACGTGACGACGGCCGGGAACGCAGGGGGCGGCTTCGGTCTCAGCGCGTCGTCATTTGTCGTCGTCGTCGTTCATCTGATGTAATTGACTATTAATGACAACGACAAACGACTTCATAGCCTTGCACCATCGATAACGATAATCAATGTTTATGCGCCGGTACCTTATCTCGCCGCCGCGCCGCTCGTCCGCGCTTTCCCTTCGCGCTCGACCGCTTTTTGTGTATCTTTTCGCTCCGCTCGTCCACTCGCCACTGCAGCGCTGAACACGGCCTGCAGCCGCCGAGTGCCCGATTGCGTCATTAATTTCGTTTATTTACGGTTTTGGGGCGTTTAACTCGATGGCGGCGACAAGCAACACTATTCGCCTGCCCTTTTTGACGCGCTTAATTATTCGATCAAATCACAGATTGCGAACAATAGAAAGTTCACGATAAATTAATGTCCGCACGCGCAGGAACGCCTGTATTTAGGCATTCGGACACAAGAGCCAATTTTTCTTCGAATTTCACCCTCCGTGCCGCCACTCTACGTTTGTATCCGTGTTGGCGTTCGTGTTTATTTTTCGGCGAGTGTAGGAGGAGCGAAGTTCCAAAGCTGGAAAACTCGAAATCCCGTCGCGCCGCGCGTCGTTACAACTGCAACGGCTATTAGGTGCTATATTGGTACTCACGCACACGACCGAGAACGCACTCGACGCTCGTGAATACACGCGCGGCGTTTTGGAAGCATTCAGGATAACAAATTGAGTAGAAAGTTAAACGCATTATGCACGCGCATGCAAAGGAATGGCTGTTTTTAAAATAAAACAAAAATTTGACTCGCGCCACGAGCGCGCACAAAAAGCCGCCTAAAACCGTTTAGAGCTCTGTGAAGCGCAACATCCGAGGGGTGCGCGCGACGTCGCACAAACGCCCAAAATCCCTAAAACCCACATAAAAAACACACACCCCAACTAGTCTAGACCGAAATTTTCGACGTGCATGAATAGAATTAAGAAATTATCTCCGCGGATGAAAATAAAATGGAATTGAGCCCTTAAAATAGAGCGTTTTAGGCTCGTTTTTGGTGAATTGAAAATTTTGCAGGAACGCTTTCAAGCCTTTACCTTAATGGTAACTAATTATATAGCTGATATTGTTGTAGAGTCAGTCCTGGTTTGACGAGCTCGTCCGGCGAGTATTTTTTCCGCTCATTTCGAGATTTATAAAGTGTTTCATGTCAAACGCGAATTTGTTATTATGCACGGCAACGATAAGTGATAAGAATTGACAACGTTTCACTCCCGATCTGCATTATTAAATTCGTGGAAAAATGTATTAAAAAAATTAAATGCCACTAAACGAAATGAAGCACCGCATAGTTTATGGTAGATTAAAGGCTTATGGCAGATTACAGAGTTCAAATGTTAAGCTCCGGGGCGTCTGAGATTTTTTCCCTTCCACTCTCGCTCCTACGACCAGAAGCTGCAACTCTTCGCGTGCCTTTGA
>JAODGE020006757.1:0-12116 GCA_027574965.2 Ecitophya simulans
CCATTTCATTACCGTTCGGGACGCCGTTCTGATAACAGCCAAGTGAGGTTAGATCATATCACTTTTATTACGCCACGTTTCAAAACACCAAATACATCCGCGTTAATTTCGACTAATTTCCCAGCACGATGGCTTTGAACGCTACCGGCAAGCTCTTGAAGGCGACCACCTCACCCATTCGGACTTTGGTCGCCGCGTATCACCCGAACGTAATCGATCACTACGAAAATCCACGCAACGTTGGCTCTCTGGATAAGAAGGACGCCAGCGTTGGGACAGGTCTAGTCGGCGCTCCGGCGTGCGGGGACGTAATGAAACTACAGATCAAAGTTGATGACAATGGCAAAATCATCGATGCAAAGTTCAAAACTTTTGGCTGTGGTTCAGCTATCGCCAGCAGCTCACTTGCCACCGAATGGGTGAAGGGGAAATCTATTGATGAGGCAGCTAATCTCAAGAATACTGACATTGCCAAGGAGTTGGCTTTACCGCCAGTCAAGTTACATTGCTCCATGCTGGCCGAGGATGCTATTCGTGCTGCTTTGTCAGATTATAAAATCAAACAGCAGAAGAAGTCTGAGACAAGCAGTTAAAGTGAATTCATAAGAGAAATTTTATAATGGGTGATATTTTGTTGTGGAGAAATTATCAATGTTGCTAATAGTCGGATTAGTTTCTGTTTCTCTCTAAAAATTGTATAATATTCAATAAATGTTTGAAAAATTCTTGTAAAATATCAATTTTCGTTGACTCTTTTGTACAACATAATAGATTTTCAAAGTGAGTTGGAATGGGGACCATAATTACCTCAAGAATTACAAGTCGATTGGAATTTCCTCATTACAATGTTGGGTTTTATGGTATCATTCCAATGTTAAATATTGGTACACTGAATACTGCACAAAAGTTCCATTGTATTGCTCTGCAATATTGCTGGTAATCCTACTATGAATTACCAATACGGTAGTTGTCAATAATTAATAATTTATTAAAATATTTCTTTTATAAAGTACGTCTTAGTCGTTATCGTTAAAACACATCGTAAATACATCAACGCGCATTGTTAATAAGTGCACAGCTTGGTCAATTTCCTAAGTTTTTTTTTTGTATCATCATCACAATTTCAATGAACCCAAAATCATGTAAAGCCAGTCTTGAGAATTTACCTAAATACTCTGCCTCTTAGGAGTGACTCTCAATTCGATTGTTGACTTCGAATACAGTATCATCGTCATCCTCTTCGTCCAAAGGTAATGGCAGCATTTCAACATCTCTCCTGTGCGCCAGCACGCCGTACTTCCTCACCATGACATTGGGTTTGCTCCCACCTTTTTGCAACCTGTGCAAATTACAAACACAAACATTTGCACCCACATCCCGCACAATTCAATTGTATTCTCTTGAAATTGATAAATATTTACCTGTACATCCTGAAACCCAAGAACAATAACAACAACACGGTCCCGCCGAGTAAAACAAAGAAAGCCCTTTGTAATGCACCAGATTGCATCAAGTCATCAGACCCCAGGGGAAGTTTTGGGTTCGATGTCACAGCAGTTTTGTTGTCATCGATGATTTCATGACTGATTAAGCTGGAGTTATTACCTGCTGTTTTAACCGACCCTGGAATGCCGACGGTTTTCTTCAGTGTTATCACCGGAACTTTCGCCGGTGGTGTTTTGGCGTGCGCATTCCTGGGCTCTTCGGGCTCGATATCACAGAACACGTTTGTTAGTTGAAGCGTGATTAACAAGAGCACAAGGCATACGCTTTGCAGATGCATTGGTGCGCTGCGTTTTTAAACTCGGCGCGAACGAACGAATATTTGCACTGTTTTATTTATCATCGCAGCGGGTTTGCGGACAAAAACGGTAAATTTTTGCGTTGTGCGCACGCCAGGATTGAACGACTCGAAACTTAACAGATGTTGGAATTTCAGGTTAGATTTGTCGACGTTTCACATTTTGTGAACAGGGCAGGATTTATTTAATTTATTAATAAATGAAACTTTGTTGTTATTCGACTGCAATATAAATAAATGAGAAGATATTTGTGTTTTTTTTTACATATATTTCAATGACAATTTATGCCTAAGAATGACGAATTGGCAAATTTAAACTAATTGTACCAGAAAACAATAATTTTATTGCTCAACAAAAAATCACTGCTTGAACCTCAAATTCGTGAAGTCTGTAAAAACGTTTGTAAACGACTTTGCTAAGGCACACGACGAAAGGTTACTGAACGATTTTGTAGGATTATCCCGAAAAAGGACCAATGAACGACTTTGCAACGTTACCCAAAGAAGAAAAAATGGTTAGAAAATTAATTTTTCTACAACCTGCCATAAATTTTGTGAAAATCTTGCGTATAAATAACAAAACACCTAACAAATTAATGATTTGTATTTAGAAGCTAAATTTCGTATATTATAACTTAAAATGTTGCTGTGTTTCCCAATATTAATTATTTTAATGATCGTTGTGTTTGAAAACTCAGAAATATTTAAAATTGCTGTTTTTAGCCTGAAAATATTCAGCTCTAACCTAACATTTTGATTACACCGCTTTACCTTTAACATTTTTGCTAATAAAACGCACGAAACAATCGAGTAGTGCTCAAAAGTAATCCCATTCGCTTTCGTCGTAATATGAAACGACAAAATAAACCTCGCTGGTTACTATATCGCGGCTTTTATGAAGGGTAGTTTCTTGAATTACGTCATTCCGATCGCCCCCTCGTGCCGATTCGCTCGCATTCCGCGCGGCGCGGTAGGCGTAACGCGTCGCGACGCAATAAAAACACACGCACGCCGAGCGCGCCCCTCGCGCCACCCCCCGCCGGTCATTGATTGCCGCCGAACGCGGCCGCCGCGCGAACGGGAGGAGGGGGTGGTAGAGGGGGGGTGGCGCGCAGTGAAAGCCCACGAAAGGCTTTCAGTTCATCGCACCGCGCGACTCCGAGCGCTGCTCGCCGCGATGTCAGACGAGCGCGAAATGGCGGCGGCGGCGGCGGCGGCGAGCGGCGAGTCGGCCGACGCCGGCGGCGGCCTGCGACGCCGCAAGCTGGTCGAGTGCGCCCAGGACACCATCGAGCAAGGTAACCGCGCGCCGTCGCCCCGACCGCCATCGACGCTTCGGCCGCTCACCCCTCACGCCGGTCGGTGTTTATTTTTAGCTTCCGAATTGATCAAGCGCAAAATCCCGTGCGTCGGTCACGTCCTGGCGCCGAAGCGGCTCTGGCTGAAGCGCGTCTCGACGCCCAACTGCGACGTCGTCGTCGTGTTCCCGCCGAACACGCAGGACTCGGTCCTGCTGTGGCTGCTGTCCCGACTCAGGCAGACGCCCGGCTTGACCGTGCACATTCGGCATCACGCGTCCACGCAGAGCAGCGCGTTCTATCTGACGGCGCCGATCGCCGTGTAAGTGACCACTTAACCTCAATCCCAACCGCACATCGTCATCTGGCCCGTTTTATCTGCACCCAAAGACTCCTGCGCGCCGCCGAAGAGTACCATCTGCCGAAGGCGCTCAAGCAATCGAAAGGCGGCGGATTGAAGGAGTTCAGCGCGCAGGACCTGCAACTGTTCGACGGCGCCGACAACGAGGCGCACTTCTTCACGTCGCAGGAGCGCCAGTGGCTCGTCCTGCGGCTCCTGGAGAGCATCCGAGCGAGGACCAACGACAGTGGCGCGTTGCCCGGACTCAGTTTGCTGGAAGGACAACCGATAGGTAACTCCAACCGAATCAGAGCATGTGCGGACGAAAATCCGTCAAAACCTAATAGTTTTCACTCCTTACTGCATTGCTGCAAATGTTAAAATGCGTGACTTAACTATCATAATCTAAAAATTATTTACTCTACTCTCCACCTGTTACTGAAAATCGATCAAACCCACTTGAACTTACGATTAGAAAAAGGTGCAAACGTGCGTCACTAATCCTAACCTGTCTAACTTTAATGTTATACTAAAAATTTATTACGCAACGCTTTGTAATCCTAACCTATAAATTGTTACGTTTCAGTACCAAAGTGTCTCTCGGCCGGGATAATCTCGCAAGTATTTCCGCTGCACGAGCCAGCCGCGCTGGAAAAGCTCCAAAATTCGTGGGTGCGCGACATTTGCGCCCCGCAACCGCTGGACGACATCGCCGAATATTTCGGCGTGAAAATCGCGATGTACTTCGCGTGGTTGGGCCACTACACGACCGCGTTGAGCATCCCAGCGGTTGTGGGCTTTCTGTTTTGGGTGAGTCCGTTTCTGTTTTACTATGTAACCGTACAACAACGAAAAACTTTATAAACATCCGCCATTTTGCTTCCAACGCGTCTCCGTAGTTTGTATCGTCTTTTGCGTGGCTTGTGTCAACACAGCGTTTGATTTCGTCCCGCTTGCCAAAATCACCACCACACCGGAACCGCGCGCGGTACAACAGCGTGATAGCGCCCTTAGTTCACCCCTCACTTTGAGCTGCAAGTACGGCGCGAACGTAAAACGAAACAGAAGAACAACATTCGCGAACTTATGACACATTCTTATCGTTTCCCGCGTATTTATATTCTCGAGCGCACGTACTTGATTCTAGTCCGTGATTTGTGTTTTATGGCGTTTTGTAAAGTTTTATGTGTGTTCATTACGATTTATAACTCTGAGAAATACACTATATACATACTGCGCATACATTTATGGATTTCTACCCTCATTTCTTCTAGTTATAAAGCGCCTCAGTTATTTTTACTTATTCTCAACTAGTTTTTCGTCAAGGAAATTATTCTAACCTCATTTTAGCTATTTTTTTTAATAAAAAGCGGAGAATTGAGGTTGCACTGCTATCTTTACCTATTTCATTTTAATATTTTAACCAGAGTTAGGTAGTTACAATGCATCCTTTCAGTTATGTTGCAACGGAAGACATCAAACGCTCGAAGACGTTGGCTACGTGCTCTTCTCGGTGTTCAACATCGTCTGGGTGACGACGTACCTTCAAGCCTTCAAGAGATACTCCGCAGAACTCGCCTTCCGATGGGGCACTCTGGATCAGCGCGACGATTTGCTCGCTGAGCCGCGACCATTGTTTAGGGTACGTTTTTAAGCGTTTCCTGCTAATTGCACAAATCAATATAAGCCGTTCGATCAATCTGGACGATCTCTTATTTAATTGTCGAGATTCGGTGACGTTTTGATCAATCGCATGCGTGCTTGTGGTTAGTTTCGCATGCGAGCTTGCGGAAAGCTGCGGCGGTGCGTTGGTTTTTAATAGCCGAATGTTCAAATTCACATTAATCACGTTTGTTATTCACTTTTCCCGTGTGCACTCTCGACGTGCTTCCGTTTCGATTACCTCCACACGCAACATATGATTTGCCGGCCGGCGAGTGTGAAGTGTGCGACTTGAAAAAAAATGCGCAAATGAAAAATCCATACATGCATGTGCCAAATCTCAGCCATCAAAAATGAATAATGATACAGGGCGTTTCGTGAAAATTGCTTTGCTCGATGCTGGTCGCGAGGCGTGCGCATGCGTGTACGGCGTGACGTGTGTGACGTGTGCGGCTTGCTGACTTCTTAGTGGACTCTCCTAGTTACAGCGCGCCTGCGCGTCGGCCTGATGTGCGGACCTTGTACAGGTCTCACGTCATGTGGTGTGCTTTCAGGGGCCGCTGGTGCCGTCCCCGGTGACGGGGCGGCTGGAACCCTGGCAGCCCGGCTGGAAGCGACACGTCTATCGCTACTGCGTCAGCGTGCCGATCATCGCCGTGTGTCTTTCGGCCGTCTTCGTCGTGATGATTCTCTCCCTGCACGTTCAAGTGAGTTTGCTCCTTTCTTTTTTCGCGCACACCCTGTCTTACGGCGAACGCGTTTTAGGACCGCTGAATTATTGATGGCGGGCGTCCGATTTCATTGCGCTTTCTCACGTCGGTCACGGATTCGCATTACACGATTGAAATATCGACGCCGCCCTCCCCGCCCCCAGGCGATAGATCCATCACGCACGCGAAATTAATGAAATTGTTTTTTTTTTTTATCTATTGTGGTCATTGGATGTTTATCGTAGGCAACCTAGAATGCAACAGTGCAGGCAGAGAAATCTAGCGCCGTTGATTCGACATAATGGGACATGATAGGCCACTTTTCACAATCGATAAAAGCCATTTCGATGGCCATGCACGTTCGATCGGCATTCAATCGGTTGTTGCATTAATAATACGGCAAAACGTCGCCGTAATTGCTATGTGTTTACTCAAATTTGATCAACCTGGAATTTTACTTTGTTTCGTAACAACCGATTTCCTTGCGTCTAGGACTGGTGGGATAATCAATTACAAAATCGCGGATTCCCGATGTGGCTGGGATACGTACCCAAAGTAATGCTTGCGGTCGTAATCACATTGATGGACGAGGCCTACTTCAAGATCGCTCTCTGGTTGAACGACAAAGGTATTTCAATCCAGCTTCATTGCCAGTTATCTGTACATTTTACACTCTTAATTTAGTTGAAATTTCTCGCACAGTATTCTAGCTCATTTCAACACATTATTTGCGGTTTGGTTACGTTCTTGGTTACGTTTGACGATTGGCGTACGTTGCGACGGGTTGGCGACGAAATTCGACTGTGTATTTTGTGTTTCCAGCTTCATTGTTTGTTGAAAAAAATATATATATTATATATTGTTCGGTAGCGTAATCCGTAAGTGCGGCGTGATTTGATAACGAATTTGTGGCGTGCTTCGCTCGCGCTGACACTCATTAACCTTCTTCTCTTCCAACCAACCTTGAACTTGAACGTGGCAGAGAACTACCGGCTTGAAACCAAGTACGAAAACCACCTCATCGGCAAAGTGGCTTTGGTTTGTATTCAATCTCTCTCATTGTCAGATTAACGACACCCCATCCTCGAACAGTTGTTGTCTCGTGTGTAAATCTGTTGTGAATCCCGCCGCTCGGCGAGCGAACGTTGTGCGACGCTAGGCAACTCAATGCGCTCCAGTGCCGCACACGTTTGCCTGCGACGGTGTCTTGCATGACGTAGACATGTTGTACAGTCGTAATTAACGTTTGTAAATCCGTTCAATGTTAGTTCGACGTTGAAACTTGCGCCTGCGAGCTCCGGCGTTAACGAGCGTTTCGTTGTGTTGCAGTTTCAATTCATCAATTCGTTCCTCTCGCTGTTCTACATCGCGTTTTATCTTCAGGACCAGGCCAAACTGAAAGAGGTACGTGCGAGTGGCATAACCTCTACATCAGTTTCATCCATGCGCGAATGCTCTGCAGCAATTGGCGGCGCTTTTAATCTCGCGCCAAGTGATTGGCAACCTGAAGGAGTCCGCATTGCCGTACGTCCTCGAGCATCTGAAGCTGGCCAAGATAAGTTTCGAGCTGTGGGGCGCGCTCAGCCCCACCGGCACGCGCCCGCCGCTCGGCAGCGCAGCGAACGCCGACGAGAACAAGGACTCGCAGAAGGACAAGGCCAACGATTCGCCGCCAGCCGACAAACGCAGCATGAGCCAGGCCGAACTCGAGAGCTCCCTGTACAAGGTAATCGAAATTGCAATCGGAGGCTACTCTCGTTGCTAGTGCGACGATTCGATGTCGGCTGTAATCGATGTGTATTTCTTTCTCCCGCTCGCGCGCGACGTGCTTGTGGTTTTTATTCTGACAAAAACGAATGAGTTTGCGCAACGTTTGAGCTGCTGACATGGTTTGATTCGCTTGTTCAGTTGGGTCGATCGGTACGTTTCGCACGTTCGTAGCATTCCGTAGACGTAGGCGTGTCAAGTAGGCGTCGTAGACTAGGAGCAGATGAATAGAAGACAACAAGTGGCCGTGGAACTTTGAAAACTTCACGTCGGGAAACGTCGCGCAAGTCCGGATGTATGAATAGAACGAATCGAAAGCGGGAAAGGAAATGGTGATGGATGACACGTTGATTTTGTCCCTTCACCGATGGGAAGATTTATAGGAATGCCGGACACGTTTCCGCCACCGGCTTATTTGTCAAGTTTTTTTATGACTTGTTTTTGTCTCCGGAGCTTTCTAAGTTTTCCACTGCGGGCCGGAAATCTGTCACGTCATTCAACGAAATCGAACAAAAAAGCGCTTTAACTCTTGATGTTGACAAATTCGAGTAGGAATTTCGGTTAAATTGTTCCACGGTTAGTTCTTAGCGTTTGACAGTTTTCTAGTGACTTTTTATTTTTCTTGGCGATTTTTCTTATTGTTAGTAAAACATGCGTGATACACAACTTAATGTATTTTAGTCTTGTATGTTAGAAAATAACTTAAAAAAGCATATAATACTCTAAATTAACCTAACAATATCTTAAAACTACTAATTAATTTTAAATCAACCTATAAAATTCTATAAACAATTCCAACTTTTTTTTAATACTTACTTTGAAAACCCTATAATTAACTATTAACCACTCACAAATATCCTGAAATTATATAAGACTGAATAATTCTGTAAAACTTCATTTATAGTATGAAGGAACATTCTCCGAACATTTGGAAATGACGATTCAACTCGGGTACGTCATCCTGTTCTCTTCGGCGTTTCCGCCAGCCGCGATCTGCGCCATCCTGAATAACATGATCGAAGTGCGCAGCGACGCATTTAAGCTCGCCTACGTTTGCCAACGTCCTTTCGGACAACGGGTGCCAAATATCGGCACGTGGCAGGTAATTGCCTTCGATAGCGTAGCGATGCACCAAAAGTCGGAATGATTCACGCGGACATTTCCAGCACTGCATGGAATATATGAGCATCATAGCCGTGCTGGTAAACTGCGCGCTGATCGGCCTCTCCGGACAAGTCCACCGCATGTTTCCCGACATGACGGCCACCCAGACCATCCTGCTGATCGTCGCGCTCGAGCACATAATGCTCTGCATACGCTTCATCATCACGTGCGCCATTCCGGACATTCCCGGTTGGCTGGCGACAGAAATGGCGAAGATCGAGTGGGCGCGCAGAGAGGCGAGCCGTTTGTCCACGGCGACGCCCTCGCCCGAAGACGTTGCGACCAAATTGGTTGGCAGGTTGGTAGGCAATACGCTCGTCGAATATGTTTTTCGTTGGTATTGTGTTGTTATTTCGTGTGTATCTTTAGCAAGAGTATCTATTCGTTGTTAGTTCGTTGGTTGGTATCTTGTACGTTTGACCCTCACACGTGGTAGTTCGTAGCGTTGTTTCAGCGTTATATTATTATCATTGTAGATTTTCTGTTTCACCAAGCCATTCGCTTGTGTCCGCCGCGCCGACGGAGGTGAAGCGCATAGAGGAACCGCTGTCCTTGCTGACGTCGTCGCACTTGCCGGTGTCGACGACGGCGGCGCCGGCGGCGGCGGCGACCAGCGCGGATGCGCGAAAAAAGGGTTCCAACTCGAGCATCGCTTCGCTGTCCACGCCGACGTCGCCCAAACCGCCAGTGTCCATCACTCCAGATAGCATACAGGCGATTCCTCCGTTCCGGCCGCGGAAGTCCAAGGAGGTCGTCAGCGTCGCGCACACCACGACGACGGAGGCGGAGCATCACTTGACCATCGGGCCGACGGGCGGCGCGGAGTGGGCGAAGAAACTCAAAGAGGAGACGGACATACATCGCAGCACCGACTGCATCGCGCCCAAGCTGAGCGCGGACGCGTCGAGCTCCGATTCGGACCTGCTGAAGTGCAGTCCCGTGTGGCCGCCGCGGCCGCGCTCGCCCTCCGGTCAGTCGCAGGGGCCCATCGCGTCCCTCAGGGCGAAGCCCGTCACGACCGAGGCGTCGCTGAGCGACAGCGCGCGGAGCGTTTCCAGTCAGGAGACCGCCGACGAAGCGGCGGCTAGAGGTGAGACGCGAGATTTTTGTTCAGGCGAGATCATTGTGATTAATGTTATCGACAGCGGCCGAAGAACTGGCGGCGAAGAAAACGCGCGTGAAGCAAAGCTTAATGAAGCGCGCACGGTCGGTGGCCATATTCTCGCTGAAGCTGAAGGAGCGACGGGCGAGGGAAGCCGCGGAGAAGGCCGCCAAACCGCCCGTCACACCGACTGCGCCGCCGCCACCGCCGCAATGCGGCGGCGGAGAGCTTAGTTGCATACCAATCGAAAAGGTAAACTCTACGATGACACAAAACGTCGCGCACACTTTAAACCGAGTGCTTTGCTTTTAGTTGATTCAGTTGGAAGATTTGAGGGCAACGGCGGCAGGAAGAGCCAGCCAGAGCGGGCCCGCGACGTCCTCCTAGTGATGCTTGTCGTCAATTGAAGACCTGAGGCAACCTGCGTTCAAAGAAACCTTGGATACTTGAGGAGTACAAATTACCACATACAAGACTCATTGATCTCATGACGAGCATCTTTTATAGATGATTTATATCAGGCTGTTAACACTAAATATAACACTAACGACTAATGTAAAAACAACCACACAAACGAAACAAACCACACGCACGAGAGAAACGACGACACACAGACGCAAAGGTAAACTGATTAGTACTGACAATTAGCAGCTCTGCAGGTATGACTTGTGTGGCTTTAATTAATGGACTAATTACGTAATAATTACCTAAGCAATAAACGCAATAATCAAGTGCTTAATAAGAAACGCGAGAAAACGATGAACATGGAGATTTAACTGACGTTTAAAGTTTAGTAATCAGCGGCGAGTACATGCTTTCAGTCACAGGAACGAAGCTCCCCAAGTAATCATACGAAATACTGTAATCAGAAAACAATAATTGACTGTGTATAGATTTAATCGTTTGGGCTAGTACGAGGAGCAATATGTTTAGTTTCAGTTTAGCCAATACTGGACACACGAGACTTTAGCCCACTACTGGACATGTGTCACTTACTCAAGTACTATAAAACAAACCTATCGAAATCTCACATTTGTCGAACGATGTTTGAGAAAGGACTAAACGGTAGTAGCAGAACTGTAATTATAGCGTTAGGAGTACAACTACAATTAGTATGTAACAATGGCGGTCGTTTTCTTCCTCTATGGCAACAATTTTTAGCGACGTTGGTCGACGTTCCAACGCGAAGGTTGGGAATAACTTCAAAAATTGTTATAGAGTAGGCAAAATGGCCGCCGATAATAGTTCATAATCAAAAGTATAGTTAACGTCAACCAATACTCTCATTCGTTCACTTACAAAACCTGTAATTTCTTAAACGTTTAGCGTGCTCACGTTACGTTGATTATGTTCATTGGCGACAATGTGTACATGTTGTTAACGCGGCGACGAAGAGAATCAATGATTGGGTTTGACGCACACGATTTGCGACGTTCGCGGGGCGACTGCGCCAAGCCTTATTATTAAAAATATATTTTGCTATTAGACGCCTTTTACAAAAAAAAGAAGAAGAAAAATACAACAAAAACATACAATGACGACATGCAAATCTACAACGCAATTGAGAAACAATAATCGACGCGAAAGTGAATACAGAACAGCGCAAATCATCCCCGAGAAACTAACTTTAGGCAGTAGGATAACTAGAATAAGATTGTATTTGATGATTATTGATTAACGAACAGACGAGACACTACACGAAAATGATACGTAGTTTTAGAAAATCATACCTTACTTAATGATTACTTTTTTATGGTACTGCACGCCGCGAATCGTTTGTTTTGTAACGTCACAAGTCGTCTTGGATGTATTTAGTTGAACACTCACGACAAACCAGTTGTAAAGTAAAGTGTAGAAACTCCTATGAAGATTGAAAACGTGCGAAAACTGGTATGTTTAAAGCGTACAATAAGATGGAGATATTTTTGATGGCTTTTCGGACGTTTCGATGAGATTTATACACTTTTTTGGCGAGTAATGCTTTGTATTGCGTTCGAAATTATGTGCGGTCATGATAAGTTGGCTTCCAGAGGTGTTGCACACGAAAACAACACGTGGTTAACGTTATTTAGATTTAGCGCTTGACATACTCAGTCTAGACTGGCGTGAGTAATGTACAATTATTTTTTATGCCTGCAATTGACGTCATTTGGCAAAACAATTGTTGTTTGGTGGCTTTTCACATGACACATAATATTGCTATCGAAAAGACTGCTTGATATCGCTTTTTTTACGCTTTGACAACGCTTACGTAAGATACTGACCTCTCGCA
>JAODGE020006763.1:0-25370 GCA_027574965.2 Ecitophya simulans
ATTTGTTGTCATATTTCCCAAAGAGTAAACAAACATACATTGTTTTATTGTTTAATTGATGTTTTTTATATTTGCCAAAATATTTAAAGCATCCTTAAGTCTCGTCTTCGGTATCGATACTTACTATTATCAATTACTATCAATATCGCACATATAAACATCGTTTTGGGTCGGCCTTGGCATTTTGTTACACCGCGTAGCTTACCTTCATTAAAAGGTTACTTTTAAGATCTAAATTGTCGCTCAAACAGACGTCCAAAAATTTCCAGTTGGGTTGTAGGAATACTTGTTAGGCGAGAAAGAAACAACTGAAATACGACTGAGTAAATTGATTTTCGGAATTTACTTGTTTACAACAAGCTTGCAATGCGAACCAATCTTTTCTACCCTACCAAGTCGAATGGTCATCTGAAATAGCGTACCAGATTTTTGGTACCTGCATCTCACCAACCACATCAGCTAGCTCAGGTACGACATTCGCCAATCGCCCATTGCGGACCTTTTCGGCTTCGCCCATTGGAATAGCAACCGTGCCCATAACGGGTTCTCTTTGATGAAGTCGCTAGCGAGAAGCGCACCATCGTCGTAATTACGCGGCGCGCACTCGTCCGCGATAAATCGACAAATAATTAGCAATAATTCACCGGCGATGATCGCGATTAGTCGTCGGTGGTAAAACCAACAAGGCGCACGCACGAAACGAGCGTATGATGTATAGATACACCTGGCACCGAAACGTTAGGCCCACGCACCGCGCGAACGACCGTTCCGGGTCCGGTTCGGCGCGCGCGCGCGAAACCATCAATCCGTCCGGGAAAACGCGCGCGCCGCGCCGAAGACATGCCGATACGGCATTGACGGCCGCCATTGTTTCGCGCCCAATCGGCGCGCATTAATAAACAACGTTCGGAACAAAGCGCGTCTCTAAGCGTCTCTAACCCAAATAGCTGCGTAGAAAGTGCGCGGCGCCGCGCGTCACGGCCACATTTGAATCGAACAAAAGCGACGCGCCATCGCCCGCCATCTGGCGGCGGGTAGCCGCCGCCGAGGGCACGCGCGCGGCGCACATCAATCCGATCGCGATCGGGTCGATTTACGGCAAAAGCGGCGGCGGGTCGCATTTTAAAGGCGCATAAAAACGCCGCCGCGATTTAATTGCGCCCAATTGAACGTTAAAACCGACGCCGCGTCGATCGCGGCGACGACGGCGCCGCCGGCGCGACCCGGAATAGCTCCGATAAGCGCGCGCGGGGCGAGATTATTAAAACATACAGTCGGGGACAAAAACGGGCGCCGTTATAATAGCGGCCGTTAATGCATGTTTATTGTCGCGAGCGTGCCGAAAACGAGACCGCGACGACGGGGAGAACGGCGCGCGCGCGCGAGAACAAAGCCATGCGGGGGTATTATTACGACGCTCGTGGTGGTGGCGGTGCTCACATCCCGTTTTACTCCGCGCACAGGAGATAACGGTGGCCGGAAACTAGGGTTGCCAATAATCAAAATACCAGTAATCAAATCTTGAAACGCACCACTATAAAACAATTCACGAATTTTATGAACTAGAATTTACAGATTTATACTTGCACAAAAAAAGGTTACGGTCTCTCGTGATTTTAATCTAAACTAACCTAAAGCGCAAGTAGATAAAGCGTACTAACTCAATGTTGACTAGTAATTATAATAATTATTAATTAACTAATTAATAATTATTATAATCGTCACCGTTCTGGCAACCCTACTGCAACACCCTACACGGAAATGAACGTACAACCTCTCAAAGTTGCGAGTTCGCGCCGAGCGCGCCGCGGCATTAGCGCAATGTAACCAGCCCTAAACCTTAAAAACTTCCCGCTCGCAAACTCCCATCATTCGCGCAAAACGTTACGGCGGCGCTAAGTCAACTCTCGCGCCGCCCGCCCCCGCAGCACTTCCAACCGGATTGCGCGCAATCGAATGCGCAATCTCCGACAAACTTTCCCGTTTCGCCGACGTAATTATCCGCGCTGGAAAAAAATAATAAAATAAAATCGAAGAAAAGAAGAGAGAAAAAACAGCAAACTCGCCAAAGATTTGCATGCAATAAATCGCTCCATTACCGCGGCGGAAAGCGATTATGTTTCTTTGTCCGCTCGAAAATGGCCGAAACGGTTGGGAAAAATTCGTTCGGCGTGTTGTCGCCACACGAGCCGACAATCGTCGGCGGGATGTGCCGATCGTGTCGAAATTGATGCGGATCGAGCGCGCGGCGTGTTTGCGCGCGGATTACGACGGCGCGTCGAATATGTTGTAATTAGGGACGAGCGCGGGGCGCGAGGCGGGCGGCCGACGAGCGAACGCGTCGCGGCACTGGATTAGAGAGGGCTCGTAAACCGGAACGCGAATGTTTGATGTGGATTTAGCGCCCGTACCTGCGCGCGCGCGTCCGCGGCGGCGGCGGCGGCGGCGGCGCCCTCCCGACAATCGGGGCCGCGTCCCGGCAACTCCACTAAATCTGCGTTACGTGCCGCGATCTGACGATAACGCCCTCTCATTAGTGCACCGTAAATCGTCGCGGCGGCATGCAGAGAGCCGGCAGCCCTTTCGACTAGCGCAAATACGACATTTATTGCTAATGCCGCATTAAACTGCGCCGCTAAAAATATCAATGGGAGGCAATAAAGTGTTCGATTCGAGCGCGGATTTTTTTTTTTTCGTTTTTATTTTTTCGTTGCTCGACGCGGCCGGCGTACGCCCATGCCAATCAATTATAGAACCGGCTCGTTTTGCTTTATTCCGCAGAGCGCGCTCGCAACGCGGCAACAGGATTAAATGCCCATTAAAAACGTATTAGGAGCGGCGAAAAGCTCCGGCCGCCTATCGTCGGCTTTTCGAAATACCTCCTAGTAAACGCGAACGTAAACGAGTCTTGTTTACAGCCGGCCATTTGACCAAAACGCCTATTTAAACAAACAACACATCTTACTTTAAAACGGTTCACAGTTAAGTTAACTCATTTCTTACCACTATACTTTTTTTGTGGAAATTTACTCCGTATATATTTGAACATAACTTACAAGCTTTACTCGACTTTAAATATTATGAGTTATGAACGATAATTGCCAAGCAAAAAGCATTTTCTAACCCATTTTTTGCCATTATTATGTATATATCCAACAACTATTTATTTGGCTAAAGCTAACTTTTTGTCGCATTAAAAAATATCATAATTAATAGAAAAATCATAATTGATTGGTTGATTAATTAAATTCCGTCGGAAAGCAATAGGTTAATAATAGTCCATTGGAGGAAGCAATAAAATTGCGTCAGGAAGTACGAAAGCAAACAGAGAAATGTAAATCGTGTCGTAAAAATCCTTAAAGTGCAAAAACTTTTGGAATGCACATTGTGAACCGTGCACCGTGCACGACACAACCAAACTCCCGAAAATATATACCCATTGCTTCCCGAATTATTTAGACCAAAATCATGTGATTTTTTTTACAAATTATTATTAATATATATTAATATCTAAATTTTTTGTTGATAAGAAAAAAAGTTATCTTTAAGCAAAAGTATAATCGAAGAGTTGAAAACCTCTGGTGAAATTGGACAAAATTCTGATTTGCCCGTCCTGACAGGCGNGATGAATTTTTGCGCACTCCAGCGTACGCCAGCATGATAACATCATGGCGTCGAACGAGTCGAACAATAAGGTGGGAGACGCTTTGCCATCATTAAAAACGTAATTATCCGCCGCGTATGTGTGTGCGCCGCGCGACGGGCGAACGTGGCGTTTTTGGCCACACCCACACGACACTCGGCCAATCGCCGTCGCAATCGAAGAAACCTTCGGAAAAATTCGCCTCGCATGCGGCGATACAAAGTTCGCTGAATAAGTTCGCGTTTAATTTCGCGCGAACACCGCCAAGTTTAACCGTCGATTTTAATATGCAAAGACGCGCGTCACACGAGACGCGGCGCACTAGCATGGCGCTCGTCGCCGCTGCCGCCTCCACCGCCGCCGCAAAACATATCAAGGACGCATAAGCTCCTGATCTTAAACAAGCGCGCTTTTCCGTTCCGCGAGATCGAAAACATGCTCCGTCGCGTCGCACTTCCTCGTCCGCGAACGACAACCCCCCGCCCGTCGAAGGGCGCACGCGCGCGCAAACACCTATATCGTACGCCCCGCCTCTGCGAATTCCAAACAGCGAAACTTCGCACGAGACACCTCGGCGATTCACTGCCACCCGAAAACAATGCGCTATCTAATCTGAATACAATCGCGCGCGTCGCCGTCGGACGCACGATGGCGCCACTGGCAAAACGCACAATATCATCACAGTAGTAGTAGTAGTAGAAACTGGCGATTCGTTTCTCGCTTAACCGTCTGCTACCTGCGGATATTTTCGACGACGTCGAGCGGCAACCGCGCTCGGGCGAAAAGTTGAAAAGTCGAAAATTCGTCGGCATCTGGCCGCGCCGAAACTTTGCGCCGCCTTTCGTTGCGGGGCGTTGTCGGAAATCGGAAGGAAGCGAAAAGTTTCGCCACACACCGCCAACCCCCGCCCCCGACGCGCCGCGCGCCTGATATTTCCGAGCGACACGTGCGCGTGCATGTGCGCCCCGGCGTGGGCGTGGCGCGACGCATTCAACAAGCAGCGAACGTCGGCGACGAGGATGCCGCCAAAGAAATGTTGTTTTTCCGCCCCGACGACGTCGCGCGCCAGATGAGAAATTTACGTGTGTCGCGCGTCGGCGAAAATAAGATGTAAATTTGGCGTCGTCAAAAAATCCGCGCAACCATTGAGAAATCGCCGAACGTGCGTAATTATTAGTCAACGACGCGTTAAGCTCAAAAAGAGAGGCGATTATTAGTGTTTACGAACGCATATAGAATAGATTGTAATGGGTCGCGCCGATTACGTCATCGAAGTTGTTTTTTTTTTTGCTGTTTTGTTTACTTTCCAATACGAAATCAAATTGGCTAATTAAGTATTCATTGTCTCTACGGCAAGGCGCAAGAAGCGGGCGCGTATTTTGATAACTCGCGGCGATAAATCATAAACAGCCGTCAAAGTTGCACCGTTCGCACATCACCGCCGTGACGTTCCAAACAAGCGCCGTGCGACGTTAAACAATTCGCCGACACGTTTCTTATAAACATAAATAAAATGAGCGCTCGTGTTTCGCAAACGACGCGACTTACATTGCGCTCGCCGAGGGGCGGGGTGGGAGCGAGCGAACGAACGAACTCACCTGAAACAACAGCGAAACAAAAAAAAAAAACAGATCATTGCACGAAGCTGCGCGAATCGGCGAATGCGCCGAGGCGGCGGTGCGTACCTGCGTCGTTTCGAGTAGTGCGCGACGGGCATGGGCGCGTCGGGCGGCATGGGCATCGCCGGCGCCTGCGAGTGATGCGGCGGCGGCGGCGGCAGCGGCGGCGGCTGCAGGTACGTCGGCGGCGGCGCGTAGTGCGGGGGCCCGCCCCCCGCGAACGAGTACATATCCAGCGCGGCGGCTTACGCGACCTCAACGTGCGCCACCACCACGCGCGCCTGGCGCGCCGTCGTCATTGCGGCGTATTCAGCGGCGACGAGTCGTGCGCGCATCGCGCGTCGCGGCATTCACACGCGCGGCGTGCACACACCACGAGAGCGCCGGGCCACACTGCGCCGGCACGAACGACGACGGCGGCGACGGCGACGGCGATGGTGGTGGGGCCCGACGGCGCGCGCGCCTCGCTCGCGCCACTCTCCGCGCCAACAACAGGTATCGGCCTCCTTCGCGCCGCGCCGCTGGGAAGAGCCCGCCGAGAGCGACCCCGTCGCTGCCTTCCCATTACTCAATCCGCGCGACGCGCCGCAGTCGCCGACCGAGCGCGCGCGAGTGCATCGCCTTCCGACGGCCGGTGAGTGATTCACGAATTTCTCAAACCGAAACAAGCGACAGACACACGTCCGAAACATTCGACCGTCTAATTGAAAACAGATCGGGCTCGAGGTGGTTAAACATCTTTCCACCACGCGCCAATAATTACGCGCGCGAGATTGACGTAAAGAATAAAGAGTAAAGATCCGCTCGCCTGCCGCCGCCGCCGCCACACGCGGGCGGCGCACGGTCGAAAACGGGACGAGGTAAGCTGCGAGATTAAGCCGGCGCGCGCGGCATCAGTATTCATGAAATGGGGTTTGCGCGCGCCCGCCGCCGCCGCCGACCGACTCGAACTTCGCCCCGCCGGCGGATTTTTGCGCGACCTGCGCGCCCGGATAAGATGCAAAGCTTTATAAATGATGTGTCTATAAAGTTAAGGCACTAATAAACTTAATGCGATCGAAAGCCGCAC
The DNA here is from genome assembly GCA_027574965.2 of Ecitophya simulans. Taxonomy (NCBI): domain Eukaryota; kingdom Metazoa; phylum Arthropoda; class Insecta; order Coleoptera; family Staphylinidae; genus Ecitophya; species Ecitophya simulans. The sequence goes on from JAODGE020006763.1 coordinate 6,332, forward strand.
GTCGCGCGGAACGTAGCGCGGCGAAATCCAGCGTCCCGCTGTCGTAAATCACGACCGCGCGCGCCGCTTTCGTCAATAATTCATTTAGCATGATTTAACGATACGTTGCGACATCGGGGCGATCGCAAGCAATAACAATTAGAAATAATCGCGGGGATTGTTTTTCTGTTGTTGTGTTTTTCAGCCGGCGTTCGCATTGTCCGCCGCCGCCGAGCGCAATTAAACCGCGCTCGTTGACATCATCGACGCGCGCATTTGCAATTTTAATTCGGCGCATTGAGCTCAACGTCTTCATGTCGCGGAATTAATTGCATCGATTTTTTTCGATTACCATATTAGATAACGCACATTGCCGCGGCGAGGATCGCGCCGAAAATTAGCTCAACGATTCGACGTCAGCGACGCGAAAACTTCGGCCCGTCCGTCGGAGGGCAATAAATTTCCGCGCGTAACGAGCAACGTGCGAGCGTGAATGGGCCGCGGGTGTTGTGCGAACATCGGTAAAATCCGTTCCACAGCTTCCCACCTCCAGATAGACATCTCGACGCTCGCGCCGGCGCGCCGAAGATGACGTTTTTATGAATGGCCGTCGAATAGTGCGCACCTGACGCGCGAAGGGTGTCACTTCCCAGTAAACACGGCCGGATGTCGGCGCTACCTGCGTAGGGAAGACAGGTAGCCGCCAACCGGCCTACCTACGCAGGTAAATAAGGAAAAACTTCTCGGAAGATAGAAGTACTGTTATCCTGGTTGTTGGGAGCCGGGGGGCACAAAATTTATTGTCTATTGGTCTGCGGACGTCACGACATGCGCTATTTTCGACCAGATAAAAATAAAAAGCGCTCGGGAGCGAAATAACAGATTGCATCTTTGTTGTTCGTAGTTAAATTTAAAACGCGATCGATGCGACTGCCATTAAGATCGGAAAATGCGGCACACATTCCGCGCCGGGGTTAATAATAATTACGATCGCTTGAAAATATTTATTCCCGCCAAATTTAGTTTGTTTTTGTTGTTTTTTTTTTGTATTGAAAAACGAAGCTACCCGCCAGGACCGCCAGACAAAATTACATTTTGCGCGGAAAAGCCTCTCTCGCGAAAGCGGCGCAACATTTCGGGGAGATTCAATTATGATACGCGGGAGTTATTCCCAGCAGCTTATCAGTTAATAAATAGTCGAGGCGAAGGTGTGTTTTCCCGTGCGCGCCGCCGCCGCGACCTTCCGGCAACGTCCGCACTTCGGCCAAACGCGCGCCCTCGTTATTTCGAATTAAAACGTCTTGAGGGACGCGCAAAGTACACAAAGCGTATTTATTGCTTGAATATCAAGCCAAGACGATTAGGACGCTTCCTCGTCCGAGGGCTCTAATTGCGCGCCGTTTGATAGATCGACCCCCGACTGCTCATTGTTTGCGTACCTGGGGCGTCGTAATTACGATCGACTCATCAATTACGTCCGATTAAACAGTGCCGAGCGAGCGGGTCGGTAATCGAATAGATGCGCACGACATCTACGTCCATCGGGTAATTAACCTGCGCCCACGCTCGAATTTTCTGACCAGTGGTACTACGCACGCTCCGCGTTTGCGACCTACGACCACGGCATAGAGGAACAGTTCAAACGGTCGACGAGAATCGTAACGCGGCGTAAGCAAAATGTTTGTTTTTTCTCCGAACGGCACACGGGGCGCCACCTGATTGTCATGCGCGAAACTAACGCCAGTGTTTTAAGTCGATCATATAGAGAACGAGGAGACGGTCGCGAGTGCGCAAGTAAACAAAACAAAAGACACACGCACATATTTTAGCTGTTTATTTTGATATTTTTGTTGGAAAACTATGTCGACACTCACCCTATGCTTCCAGCGCGTCGTTTTTGAATACCCTTTGTGGGATCAGCACCTAAAACAAACGCAATTGGTCAGTTTTTCTTCAACTCAATTTGTATGATTTGATTCTTATAAAGAACGGAATGTTTATTGTGTTTATAGAAACAATAGAATGTCAAGAATGGCAATTTCATGAATTGTGGACGGTCGCAGCATTCCACTTTTAATTAAATTATGTAAATGCGCCGACGAACGAAGAGAAAAATGAGGTTGGGTGTAAATAGTTTGGGTTATATGACTGTTTGAAGAACGAAGCAAACATTTCTGTTTAAGTTTCCCTCGGCTTGGCGCTACCGGGATGCAAAAAACATGTTTACCAATATCGTGTGTTTCAGACGCGCCCGGACCGGCTTATCTTATCGGCTGATCTTCCGATGCGGCCCGCAACTCGCAATCCCGATGCGATGTCACACAAAAGAAACAACGTTACGATGCGGCGTCCGCCGACGAATCGAAGGGGATGAGCGCTCGGGACGTTTGATGAAAACGCAACTGACCTGACAGCGGATGAGTTAATGCAGACATCTGTCCGACGGCACCATGCAAAAGAGTCACTCTCGTGCGCGATACACCGCACCGCACGCGCGCGCCGCACGCTCGTTCGCACTAGGGCCGCGTCGCCTCCATGCGCCGCCGTGAGGACGACGCGTCGCTGGCTGTCTCGGGCGGGCCGACCGGTCCGCAAGCACGCAGACGGCGTTCGCGGTGTTTACAACCGACACAGAAGGACCGCCATACTAGAAAAATCTCACCGAGCGGCGAGCGCGCTCGCTCCGGGTGTAGGGGGGCGGCAGCGGGTGCAACGGGGAGCGACGACGAGCCCGACGGACGCAGAACGACATCTTTGCAAGCGCCGACGTTGCCAAGTCTACGCCTGGCAGTTCGATCGACCGAATGCGGGGCGATGTCTTCATTTCGTTTCAAATGTGCGCAAATTAAAATCATTTGGCTATTACATTTATTCCGCTACAACTACCATCGAACTGAATTATTTCAACTCTTTGTAATTTTCAGTGCGACACAAACCGCACGGCGAAAGAGAGAATATTTGTAAACTATAGGCCCTGACTGTAAGCAACACAATAAACACAAAAGAAAATACGAACGCAGGACATGATATAAATTCGAACAAATTTATAATAGAATATTGTTTTTAAATAAATTACAAAAACAACGTACTATTTCTTGCTACATTTAATGGTAATTGTTAAACGAAAATTTAAATAAAAATTGTGGAGCCGGGCCGTAGGCGACCCACTGCACACAAAACGAAACTACAGACACGGATTTCAAATTCAAACTTGGCACAACCATGCGAAATAGAAAGAAGTTGAAAGTTTAAATGTGCGATTGTCGTTAAGTAAAAGATTCAAATTTATTTAGCATCTTGTCTTTACTTCACTTACATATTTAATGCAATCATAGTACATAAGATGGATTATACCTACAGCCAGAAAAATATCACCACATATTTTAAACTACGCATTGAGTGTCTACGAGTTCGCCTGCATCTATTAGCTCGCCGGCGGCAAATCAACTACCACTAACTAAACATGTCGCACGAGACGAATAGGGAGAGAGAGAGAGATAGAGAGAGCGAGAAGGAGGCGGCGACGCACCGACCGCCTCAGCGTCTCCCCGTATAAAACGTTCGCCTAGACGCGCGCGCACGAAAAACTCATCCTGCACGTATAAAAAACACCATATCCTTTGCAATTATTAATATTATTTGTTTTCGGTACTCCTTTGTACATTTATTTAATCATTATGAGACATATATATTTTGTTTGTTTTTTATATATAAAGCATTCGCACAAACGATACAAAATAAACTCCCAACTCCTTGGTGAGCAACTGAGAAATGAAAACCGAGGAGTGCTCGCACTAGAGAAACCAACGCAAAGAAACAGAACTGCGGGTAGAAACAGTAACCAGACATTGTACACAAGACTATTTTGTTTTGTTTATAATTAGAGGCGACGCCGCGGTGCGCGCATGTGTGTGTATGTGGTTGTGTGTGTGTGTGTGTGGGTGTGACCATTTTGTTTAGCAGCGAATTTCGTAAGTAACTAGAACCAGCAGTAATTCAGTCTTGTGGTTACGAGAGCCGGGTATTCGTGTTCTTCGCCATCCCTCGATTTGCCTTCTTAATTGTTTTGAAATTTCGTAAAATGTGTCGTTAATATAGCAGCACAATAGCTTGCCTTTTCGTCGTAGAACGTCTGCGTCGACCAACCAAGTATGCGAATAGTTCATATGTGGATTATACCCCCTCGCTACTCTTAAAATTTGTCAGTATGATGCAATGATGCAAATCGAAAAAACAGTTTATACATAGACTATCTGTCTCAATATCGTCAATATCGTCGTATCGCCATTTTCGTATTTAATTAAATTTTTATACAATTTGATAAATCGCCTAAACACACGTCCATCGTCATACAAAACTATCGTTATCATCTTGCTCGCGTGCAGAGGGTATACAGCACATACGCAACCGAAACGTGTATGTCCACATAGTCGTACATTGTGTCGTGTGTTTTGTTTCGTTATCGATATATTCATATAATATATAATTATCATCATATCCCAATGGCAGGTTGGCCCTACGCGCCATCGGCAGCTTCCTCAGTCCGGTCAGGTCTAACCATCATCCACCGTCAAATCATAAAAATAAAAATTATAATAAAAAATAAATACATAAGTAACATGGATGTTAAACATTTCCAAAAAAAGACGGTCTTAATTTACAAAATGGTACATGGATTACATTTCGTGTATGCCTGGGATACGTTCGGGTGTTTGATGGTTGCGTGTTGCTCGTGCGCGCCATGTCGCTCGATCACGTGTAGGCGCAATTTCTAAGTTCTTCTTCAATGATGCTTTATTTAGTAAAATAAAATGTGCGGACGCGTATATATCATGTACCTTAGAGTTTGTTTCTTTGCTTAACTACGTCGGCACGTCCATGCGCGTGGTGACGCGCCGCCGCCGCCGTCGCCGCCGCCACATCAAACAACAACGACCGAGAGATTGGTAGTCCGCCGGGCCAACGCGCGCTCGCACTGTAGTGTAGAAATTATTGATAAAAGTCCGCGGTCACAGTCTATACAGGGAAGGTTCTGTACACGAGTCTCTTAATTTAGTTAGCTTAGGATCAATTAATCTGTACAGTATATCAATTTTCGTAACGCCTACAAGGGTAAGATTAGCTATGGGATATTTTGTAGAGCACTTTAGAGAGTAGCAGCGCCACTTGCTGGTCGAGGATCTGGCTCATGACGAGCGCTAGCAGCCGAGACTCCTGCTGCACGAGCAGCGGCCGATTGTCGGCGTGCTCGGCGAGGAAAACGAGCGTGGAGGCGGCGCGCCGCAGCATGTCCAGGCTGGTGCCCATCGAGTCGGGGTTCTCGCGCAGCGCCGAGATGCCGTGCTGGTTGGCGACGCCCAACGCGCTCTGCTCGGCCTGCTCGATGAACGCCACCAGCAGCGAAACGCACGGCTGCTGCATGGCGACGACGCGCGCCATGCTGCTGTCGGCGGCGGCCAGATAGTGCAGCAGGTTGATGGAGAACTCGCGCAGCACCTGGTCCTCGGAGCGGCAGAGGTGCTTGGTGAGCACCGCGCACAGCCGCTCCAGGCGCGAGAAGGGCGGCGTGGCGATGACCAGATCCACGTTGCTGTTGGTCACGCACAGCTTGCACAGCGCCTCCAGCGCCAGCCGCTGCGGCGAGAGCAGCGACGACGGGCCCACCGACGGGAACGGATCCTGGCCCTGCGCCGAGGGGCAGATCGCCCAGTGGAGCAGGCCGTCGAGGAACGGTCGCGCCACTTCCTCCGGATACTGGTCGAGATCGATCTGGCCGGCGATGTTGGCGACGCACACGAGCATGTTCTCTCTGACCTGCAGCAGGAAGTCCCACCACCATTCGCTTTCGCCCTGCAAGCTGCTGCACGAGTCGGCGAAGTCGGCGTCCTCCTGAAACCAGAAAACTTAGATACTCCCGCCGAGCGCGACAGTGCCGCACGACGCTACGCACCTCTCTGTCGTAGTTCCTCGTCTTCTGCGCGCGCGCCGGATGGTCGTGGTGCAGCAGGAGCAGCTTGCCGACGAGGCCCAGGAATACCATGCTCCTGCTAAACTCCATCTCGTTGCCGGGCACGAACGTGAGACTTCTGAGGATGTTGGAGATGCAGACGCAGCGCTTCGCGATGCAGTCCTGACTCTCGGTGAGCAGCGTCAGGCTGGCGTCGTCGCGCGCGTACGCCTCGTCCTCGTAGTCGGACATCCGTCGGCGTTTCAGTTTGCCCGCAACGTCGCGCACTTTAAACTTCGGCGGCGCGTCCTCCTTGGGCTCGCGGTCACCGCCCTCGCGACCGTTCACACTGCTGTTCATGTTCAGATCTACGCCCGCCACTTTCGCGGCGTCCTCGTCATTGCAGTTCACCTTTTCACTGTTGTCCTCCACCTTCACGACGACGTTCGCGTCGCCCTTGTCCACCTTAGGCTTGTCGTTCTGCGCGGGCGGCGGCGCGCTCTTCTCGTCCGCCTTGACGTCCGCGTCGGTCTCCATACCCTCCGGCGCGTCCTTCCTAATTCGAGATATCACATCACTAATTGTTTTTGTCCTTTTACTTTTGTTACACGGTTTATTAGTCGGAATCACTTCGGTCGCCGGCGTTTTGCACTTCTCTTCCGGCTTGCTGTTGCAAACACTCTCCTCCTGCGGATCCAGCGGCTCCTCCTTGATTTTCACCTCGCCGGCGGCGGCGTCCTGATTGCCGGCCGCTTTGTCGTTCTCGGGCGGATCGGCGCATTTGTTCGTTTTCTTCTCGGACTCGAGGACGCGATTGAACGGTATGCGTCCGAACTCTGCCTGGAAAGTGGGCAGGATGTGATCCGCGGTCAAATGCCAGGGATCCGTCGCGATTTCGTCCAGGATGTTAATGCCGGACACGTCACCTTTGCAGTCCCACTTTCTGTGATGGTCCCAGATGAAAATGTCTTCGTCCTTTTCGACGATCTTAACTTGCAGGCCCTTCCGACTTGCCATCGTGAAATTGTTCACCTTTCTCAGCACGACCGTTCGCCGTGCGTTATCGACCGGAGAGTTAACTGCCCCCAGATCGACCTCTTCCTCCTCCACGTCTTTGACATCCGCCGGGTACGGTCGATCGAACATGTCGGTCAGCGTCTTGCGCAAGTGTTCGAGCAGCAGGTCGAGCAGGCCGGGCCATTGCGTGAGGCCAAAGTATCCGATCGATGTGTCGTCGTACAACAGGACTGTCAACACGTCGAGGGCAAACACGCTCTCCGCCAGCAGTCCCGACCGCAAACACATGATGATCCGCCAAGCGTCGACGGGACCGATGTCGGCTCGACACAGGCGCTTGCGTCTGTATAGCACCGGTTGCGTCGCTTCCACACTGTCCGGCGGGAAGATGATCTCCCTCTTGGGCACTTGCCCTTGCGGATAGGGACCGGGCGCGGGCGATGGACTGGGCATTCCTTTGCCTCCCGTGGAAGGCATCATGTTAAACGGCTTGCCTGGCCGCGGGCCCATCGGTGGTCGCAGAGGTGAACCCTGGCCGACGCCGGGCGTAGGCATCGGTGACCACTGCTGCGGGCCCTGCTGAGGCGGCATGCACGGCTGATTGGGAGGATACGGATCCCACTGGTTCGGCGGGCGAATGGGACGTTGGCCTTGATTCCATTGTTGGCCGGGAGCCGGTCCTGGCCCACCCGGACCCGAGGAATTGGCCGGATACGGTCCGCGGAATTGGCTGTTGTTCCATCCTCCTTGATAAGCAAACAAAGCGCCTCGGTTACACTCGCGAATAAAAACGTAAAGGGCGCAAGAAAGGGCGATACATACCATACATAGGTGGCCGTTGTGGGGGTCCGTACGGGCTGGGTGGGTAGCCGCTCGGTGGCTGTTGATCTTTAGCAAAGTCGGGATGTCGCCTAGGCGGCGGCATATTCTTATTCGACGGCGGGCCGCCGGGATACGCACCGGGAGTGGCAGCCGGCTGTTCGCCGCGATAGTAATCCTGCTGCGGGGGATACGGGCCGGCCGCCGGCGGCGGTTGCGGTGGTCCGGCCGGTGGAGGGCCGCCGTGCGTCGCCGGCGGCTGATTCGGACCGGTGAAACCCGGCCGCGGTGGATAGCCGCCGGAAGTGGGCGCGCTGTATCGAGAGTACGCGTCCGGCGGACCGCCCTGCGGCGGCACGACCGGCTGACTGCTGTTGGGGCTGGCCGGCGGAGCGCTGGAATCTGACGAGTATGGAGGATAAACTGGTCGCGTCGGCGGGTAGTTCTGCCCGCCCGGATACGGCGAATACTGATCTGGTGGCGCGCCCGGCCCCTGCCCGGGACTGGGCGTCGGGTACTGGTTGTAACTGCCCGCTTGGCCGGGATAATTCTGACCGGGCGGTCGCGGCGGCGTGCCGGCGGGATAAGGCGGATGCGCGCCGCTCGGAAAGGGGGCGCCGCGCGGCGGCGGCGGACTCGGCGAGACGTCGTCGAACGGATTCGAGACGTTCACGTTGTCCGACGCGCCGGTGACGGGCGTGGGTCCGGTCGGGGCGGCGTTGCTCAGGTGATTCGAAGCTGCCGAGCCGGCGTGCGGCGACGGCGCGTTCGCCTGCGACGACGGCCGCTGCGGCGGTGGCGGCGGCGGCGGCGCGCTGTACTCCTGCGTGCTGCCCGGCGGATATCCGTAGCTGCCGTAGCCGTCCATCGACGCGCCGCTCGACGCCTGAGCGGGAAAACTGTCCTGCGAGTTCGACGAGCCGGGCGAGGGCACCGACGCCGCCTTGGCGCTCTTCTTCTTCGAGGTGCTCTCCACCTGATTGATGATCGGCTGTGGGTCGATGCCGCCGCGGTCGAACTGGCACTCGTACGCGAGCAGATTTTTGGTGTAGTGTTTGCGCAGAGTGTAGGCGGCGCTCGACGACGCGCCGATGCCCAGCATGCCGGCGATGTCCTTCCACGTCTTATTTTTCGTTACCTAGGTGGAGGGGAGAGAAGCAAATCGGCGGAACGTAAGTCGACGCGCCCTTTAGATACGCCGACGAATCGCGAACACCCACCTCCATGAAGCCACCTCGATCCTTAACGAACATGTACAACCGAAAGAGATCTAGCGGATTCTTCGAAATCGTCGGGCACGTCGTGATGGGCGTGCGCCGCTCCTCCATGAACGCGAGCAACTTGTCCAGCCATCCTCGTCGATCCGGATTGTCGTCCATTTCGTACAACTTGCCAAGGCTGTCCGTTTTCTGCAAGGCGTTCAAAGGTTAGTGTCATCGTCGCGCGTTGCCTCGTCATGCAAAAAGTTACAATCATTTGGTCACAACAGATAATTCAAATTAAGCACGTGAGAACATTCCTAGCATGCTATGCATGGTATGCGTTACATATTAATAGTCGTAGATGCTTGATAGTGTTAAATAAACTTTGGTGAGCGTTAAACGGTTTAATTTTGATTAATTCTCGTGTATGGCCCAGAGATCGATTAATCTCCCCCAAAGTTAGTAGAGTGTGGTAATAAGCGTAAGTGTAATAAACATCAATAGCAGTAATTCATTTATATAAACCTTTGAACGGTAGGTTTCCTGAGGTGGCTGATGCGTGTTAAATACCTGGAAATAACCATTCGAATGGTTAGCAAACACACACACACACACACACACGTTTATATCATTTTCGGCGCAACTTGTGTATGTTGTTTGTTTGTTTGTTCGTCCGTGTTTTGTTTGGTGACGTCGTTAGGCGGCTGTTTGGTGGCGTATGTATGAATCGCGGCGTGCCATGCGATACTTACTGGACTTGCAGGGGTTCTCGGCCAGCTGGGGCTGCTGATCTCGTATTCTTCGTGCATCGAGTTCATGCTCGCGGCACCCGGAGAAGGCACGGTACTCTGAGGCGTCGTCGAATGGCTGTAGTGCCCCATGTCGTTCTTGCGCGATTTCGGCGTCGTGCACTGCGGATCCTCGCCGGACGCTGCACGCAACAAACGAAGAGCGACGTTGCGGTTAGCAGAACGGCAAGAGAACGCGCGCGCGACGATCCGCTTACCCGCGGAGGCGTTGGAGAGCGTGGACTGTTGCGACCCCTCGTCGATGGGCGTGCCGTCCGGTCCGGTCGTGACCACCGACGTCACCGAACCGCCGGCCGCCGACGTGACGTGCGTGGCCATGCCGCCGGCGGCGGTGGTGGTGATGCCGTTGTCCATCATCTCGTGCGGCGGCGGGCCGGAGAGCGGATGGTGCGAGTTGGGCGTGGAGGCCGGCGGCGGCATGGGGCCGTCGTGCGGGTGGTTATTTGGTAGATGCGGGCTGGTCGCCGGCGGCATGTTCGGCGGCCCCATCAGATGGTGCCCGCTCGGCGGGCCCATGTGATAGTTGGTCGGCGGGCTGGGGCTGGGCGGCATCGACGACGGCGGCGTGCCGCCGAAGCCCATCTTGTTGTGTAAATGCTGCTTGAGGTAGTGCGGCGGACGCTGCGGGCCCGACGAGGGCGAGCTGGGCGCCGGCGGCGGCGGCCCGCTGCTGCCCTTGCCGGGCGCGGCGAGATGATTGCCGGCGCTCACCGGCGGCCCGCCCGGCCACTGCTGCGGATACGGCGGGAACTGCGCGTTGCCCATGTGGTTCGGCACCGACCGATTCGGATAGCCGCCCTGCGGCGGCATGCTGTTGTTCGGCGGCGGCTGCGACGCCGGCGGGCCGTAGCCCTGGCTGGGGTACGCCGGTCGCGCCGCGTACGCGCCCGGCGGGTACTGCGTCGTGTTCGGCTGATAGAGAGGCATCTGCTGTCCGGACGTCTGCATGCCGGGGTGCCCCTTGTACGCGCCGTGCATGTGTGGCGGTGGGTAACTGCCTGGCGTCGCCATCGGTGAATGGCTTATTCGTGTCGATCCACTACCATCTGATTGACCACTTGATGGACGCGGAGGCATCGGAATGTTTTGTTGTCCTGCGAATTGCCAACCACCGCCGCATTAATACATCGCCCTGCTGCAAACGCTGCGCCGTCGCAATAAAAGCGAGCCGAACGCGAATCGACGCATAAAAATAAACGCTCCGATTCGAAGCGAAGCGAAATAACGGCGAGGCGACAGTCGCGAGCGCGGCGTTCGATCGCGCGCGGGCGACGTGGCAGGCGGGCAGCAGGCAAGAGAGAGCGGGCGGCGGCGGCGGCGCGTCGGCGGCACGACGCCGTTCCTCGCAGCCATAATATTTCCGTGCATTGTAGGCATCCGCGTGCCGTGCCGCCGCTGCCGCCTTGTGCCGGGCGATCGATATGCGATCCAGCCGCTCCTTGCCGGTTAATAAACCAAAAAGCGTTCGCAACAGAAGCAATTTCTGATCTCTTTCAATCGCAATTGCGCAATAATTCGCACGCCGATTACGAACAGATGGACGAAAACAAGCGGCGCTTTCAAAACGCCGCGAATAAAATGAAAGGAGGCAGGAAAAATGGAAATAGGAAAGCGAACATCAACCGAGTCCATTCATGAGGATTAAGCGCTCCGCAGCGGACGCAGAAAAAATACGCGCACGTAAAGCCCTCGTTTACTATCGAAAGCGTTTCCACGACCGCAAGCACGAAGCCGCCATAAATTACTCATATATTCGGCGGCGGTGGCGACGACGGCGGCGGCGTACTAGAAACGCAATGGAAACACACGCATGCCGAGAAGAGACACGAAACGAAGCCGCGTCAATGAATCGCGAGTGACAGACGACGACGACGACGACCACCACCACCGCCGCCGCCAGTGCGTCTCCTCGCGCCGCGACGAGAGCGGAAACAACACGTGATCGCGCCGCCGTACTCCGCGTAGTATCCTTTTATTATTTAATACGGCGAGGGCACAAAGGATGTAGGTTTGGAGAATAAATAGGGATCGGCGGGGAGTTGTGGGTGGGCGGCTTAACGCGGCAGACGCTAGTTCGGCAGTAAAACCGACGCTGCGAGGCGGCCGGGCGCTTCTTCGCCGCGCCAACATCATCGGAGCGTCGGCATCGTAAAACCGCGCGGCGCGCGAACGGCCCACACCCCCCACGAGTTGTATTCTCGCGCGACGGCGGCGGGTTAGGGTGAAATCCGGAATGTTCGTAGTAAAATGTAGGTCAATGTTGAGGGGAGAGAGAGAAAGAGAGAGACCCGCATTTTATCGGAACACGTGGTGGCCGGAGATCCCCCGAATCGTCGCGACAAACACGTGCTCTCTTCGGTCCGTTCGCGTCCGACACTCACCTACTGCCGGAGACATGGACCTGGAACCTGTCGAACCCGTGGGGGAGGGCGTCGGCCTCATCCCCTGCGAATTCGGCGTGCCAGGAGCCGGTCCTCCCGAACTGTCATTGCTGTTTCCGCCGCTGAGGTCCTGCAACCAAACAGAAAACGGCGCCACATTAAAAACCCGCTTAATTCCGCACACACGACGCCGGACACAACGTAAACAACGTTACGCGAGGACCGGGACCGTAAACTTATCGAACACCCGGCTCGCCGTTGTTTATCGCGCGCCCGCATTTGCTGAATTTGAACGAAGCACCACCTCCCGTCTCCCATTTAACTATTCCGCTCGCGGTCCGCGCATCGCGACGCGTCGCGCGCGTCCGGCGCGCGAAGGCGCAAGTTAATTAAACGGTAAACCCGGCGAGGCGCGCCAAAAAAGGGTCGGCGTCGACGCGACGGACGAAGAGCGAAAACGGGTTACCCATATTCAGAAATTTAAATGGCCATTACGACGCGCGCGCGCGTCCTTAATGGGGACAAGGACGTTTCCGCTCCGCGAGCATCCAGCCGAGATCCGCGAATGCCGTCGAACGAGCGGCAGTAAAAAAAAAACGGCCGCCTCGATCACGTCGCGGCGATAAATCGACAAGCAGCCAAGAGACCAGACGACGGCACGCATTACCCTCTTAACGCCTCAACAATGGCCGCGCGCGGAAATCCGCCGACGTTTACAGCCAAAAAATGGCGCGCGGTGATCGCAACGCGCGAACCGCGCGTTATGTCACCGTACGCGTTACGTGCGGAAATTTTCGGCGCGGGCGGACACGGCACAACGGACGTACTTCCGAAAATACCCAAGCGCGACCTTGATTTCGAGTTTTAATTCATGCCACCGCCGATCCGTAGTAAATTACAAACGATGGCGCCAATCGTAAATCGCGAAACATCAACGTGAAGCGTAGGAAATCGTCGCGGCGCCCGCGCATATTAATTCAGTCATGCGGCGCGTAATTTACAATTTGTTTATATCGATTCGCACGCGGCGAGTATGCAAATGACACAACAACCAAAACAATAAACAGCTTGTAACGTGTACAAATCGTTAAACAATTTAGGATGATTGGCAGCCGCCCACGAACACGCACGGACGGCAAAACAACGCGGGAGAAACACACAAACTGATAATTCAGCTACTGGGACGCGAGTGTGATGGGCAGTAGACGCAAATAAATAAATATCCGGGCAATCCGTGCAATCGCTTAATTAAGCCGAAGGGGCGACGTTGCCAACTTTCCGCGGCTAGTGAGAAACCCTCTTCGGCGTAGTAGCGCGTTTGGCGCGAGGACCGAGAAGAACGTCTCGGCGCGTCCGCCGCCGACGGTCCGTCCGCAGGTTGCGCCGGCAATCTCGTGAACGCGCGCGCGCCGCATCTGCCGCGGTTTCGACGCGGCGGAGGAGCCTGTCGCGCGCATACCGGTTGCCCGGCTGGTGTCCAATCCAGTCGCGGCGACTCGCGACCGGCGTCGCCGCCGGGGCCGGTTTGCGTTTTCCGGGCAGACAGGCAACGCCGAACCGGTGGACGTCCGCGCCGTCGACGTCGCACCGCGACAAGGACATGCGGCAGCAGCGAAAATATAGCGCACTTTCGAATCCGGTCACATCGGCGGGGCGGTGCATCCCTTTGTTGCTCGCGACGTGGACGATGCCTTTTCCCAGAAGCGGCGCACGAATATAGAGCCCCGTCTCGTCGGCGACGAAAACCTCACCGACGCGCGTTCATTTTCGGCACGTCGAGGCAACACACGCTCGCGCGCGCGCCGGCGTCAGCGCTGCCGCCGCTGCTTGCACACGCGGCGATGCGATAGACGCGCCGCACTGGCGCAAACGTCGCGCGCGCTCACCGCTTGTATTTGAAATGATAACGCGAATGCCTGCGATAATTTTCCATGGGAACAACAACGGAACACGCAGCACTCGCGACACACACACGCACGCGCACCGCACACCGCACGCACGGCAGAGAGAGGCGCGCACAGCGTTCGCGCGGCGCGCTCCGACGTATGCGGCGCGCGGCACGACGACGCGACGGTTGCCTCCGTCGGCGCGGCGCGCGGCACGCACGATGCACGAGACCGGGGCGACGGGCTCGGGCGACAAGGACGGAGCGACGCGAGCATCCAGCGCCGCGCGCGGGCACGGCGAGGAGGGACCGTGCGAGAGCGCCGCCGTGCGGTCCCACCATTCGCGTTCGACCGCACCTATCCGCGCAGCCAGCGCGCGCGGTTGCCAAGTCGGCGCGCGGCTCTCCGGCGCAAAAAGAAAGAAGGACGGAAAGAAAAAAACGCAACCGGCGGCGCTGCGCCGCGGCCGCGCGCGCTGTTACGAAACGGCGAGCGAGCGGACGCTCGGCGGCGGAGAAAAAATTCACCGACGCGCGGCGCGCGCTCGGCGAACCTCGCCGCAATAACGTCGCGCGGCGTGCATGCGCGCACGTAATTTCATCGCGGCGCGCCGCCGCTGCCCGTAGGAGGAACGATAACTACGCCGGTGCGGGCGAACGAGCGCGCGGCGTTCGACTCGCCGGTTTTCGGTTTTTCGACGTGCGCCAGCGCCGAAAATGCGCGCCGCTTTACGGCGCAATAAAACGCGGACTTATCAAAGGAGACGGCGTCATTTGTCAGGCGGAGCGTGTAGGATAAATTGCACTTGTTAGAATAAATCCAACGCAACATGCCTTGAACGACGCGGTGCGCGCGTCACGAACGAATCCGTTTCGACCACAGTCCGTACGACGTTGATGCCCTCAAACCTCTTTATAAACATCTCAATCTGAACATATCATCCCGACTCGCGACAAAGCCGAAATAAAACCAAAAGCGAATGACGACAAATAAGGCGCTTTAGGTCACGCAACGAGAGCGAAATCTTCCCGTTTCGAATAAACCGGCACATGAATCAGCATCGACGCAGACAGCGCCTCGAAGGAAGTCGAAGCTCGTTCGAGTTTTATGCGAAATGCAAAATATAAACTCATTCATAAAACCCAGCAGGTGGTCGGTGGCACTTGCCTCCCAACCTGGCGCACACAACGCGCCGACACGTACGCGATGCGCCGCGCTTGCCTCCCCTTTCCTCGCCCCGCAATCATCGGGCGCGCGCAAAACGGCGCAAACTTTTTTCTCGAACGCAGGTTATAGCCAGGCGGAAACTCGCCGGCAGGAATTGCCACCCGCGCGACGCGAGAAAAGCACGTGGCGCGCGCGAGTCACCGGCAAGTGTGCGCGTGTTAAAAGGTTGACCCAGATTAACATTAGGGTAGGTCCGCGTCTCCAATTTATTTCCAACCCGAGTGAGAGAGGGACGGAGAGAGAGAAAGAGCGCGCGCCGGCGGCCAGTTCAATAGCGTCCGATCTTAACGCAAGCCTCGCAGGGAATGCCGAAATTCTCGTGTCGGGTCGCGGCCGCCCGCCAAGACAATTGCGCGCACCACGAGCGTCGAAACTCCATCGCCATTCAATGAGGACGCGATTTACGACTCTCGAACTCGATGGCACGCCCGCCACTCTGTGTCCACCGCACGCGCCGACGCGCCAAAGCAACAGTGTATCAACGACACCCGAGTTTATGCAAACCGCGAGCGCATTCCTCGCGATCGGAACAACCACCATCACCACCGCCAACGCGCATCATTCATCGAGCGAGGCGAATCGATAATCGTGTTTGCCAATTACTGCCGGATAACACCTCGAACACTAGCCAACCACAACGCCAATCGAGAGGTGCACGCGAAGAGAAACTCGACGCGCGACGCGTAAACATGCACAGACGCCCAACAACAAAGTTGCAAGTTGCGCGCACATGCACGACGGAGTGTACTACAATGTTTGCCATATTTGCGCAATCGACGGGACGACTCGCGCGCAGGTGAGTCGGGCCTCAGCCGGCGTCGCGCGCGCTAGTTTATTACGCGAAAGGGAAATGATTTTACAGTTAAATGGGAAACGTGCGCGCAGCCCGCGAACGCGTCGCCGTCGTCGTCGCACGTGCCGCCCGCCCCGCCAGCTGACGCGGTCCGTATAAACAAACAAATTACCCCGGGGCGTGCGCGCGCGCGCCGCACACGAATGCATTATTCATGCGCGATCCCGTCGAAGATGTTGCGCGTCGATCAGCTGATCGGCAGGACGGCCGACCGATACCGTTTTCGTGCGCGAATGTGCGGACGACGGCTATAAATAACGCGCGTTGCCGCCGATCTTGCGGCGGCGGCGAGCTCGCCGCCGTCGCGCGCGGCGCAGTCAAATATCCTTGAACTTGAAAGCGAACTCTCGCGCGAACTAAAACTTGGCCCGACCGAACGGACCCACCATGCAGGCAAACAGCACTCGAATTGCGCCGAAAACGTTTTACATGGCGATTATGCAGCGATTTCGCTTCGGTCGTTCTATCACAATCAAACGCGAACACGTTAATTGCATAATTTAGGCGGACGCTCGATTAAATCCAACTCGCCGCGCGGACGACGATCACTTTGTTCCTAAAATTACATCGATCCAACTGCATCGAGCGCGTGCCCCATTCACCGAGGACAATCGAGGCGGAATAAAAAAACGTGTCCGATCGCAATGCGAAAATGGGAAACGGGCACAGACCGGGAATTGGAATGGCTATGCAAAAACTCAATTGTGTCACCGCGTCGCCGAAATAGGGCCATGCGAATCGGCCGCACGACAACACAATCGAAACCGGCGTCGAGTGCGCAGAGAGAGAGAGAGAAGCCGACGCACGCACACGCCGGGGTTGTGAAACCCTCCAAACCCTAAATACCACTCCGACATGCAGCCGACGCACACAATGCCCCTCGTTCCGCCGCCTGCTGCATGCGCGGCGCACAAAGGCGAGTCCTATCGCAGCCCTCGGGCCCTACTACAGGCACATCCCATGCAGAAACTCCCAGCCTCGCACGGCGTCAAGGCAATCGTCCCGTATTGCTCCTTCGGTCCTTCCTGCCGTCGGCTGTTTCATTGATGCCGAGCGGCCGTCCGCGTTCGCCTTCGCGCCGAGCTAACCCTGACCTTAAAACCGCGCGCGAGCCGGCGAACGCCACCCGCAAATGTAAATTCGAGTTCGGCACCGCTCGCAAACATCGCCCACCCCCTCGTCCTCCTCCTCCTTCTCCTCCGCCAAACGAGCGTTATTGATGAACCCGCTTGCGAACGAAGCGCGGCGGACACGTTTCTCGCGAGTTATCCGCGCGCGCCGAAACAATGTTCGCATTGCGCGAGAGAACATCGCCGCCTGGACGAGAGCGAATCGATCGGCGGCGAAGGCGGCGCGAGCAACGGGCGGCGGCGCCGCCGCTGCCGCGCCAACGGGAACGAAAAGCTTCGCGGATATAATTTTAGATAACGCCCGGCTCGCGCGGGCCGAAGAAGGAAGAGGCAGACCACCTGCCGAGCGGCGGGCCGCGCGCATCCGTCGCGATTCGCGACCCGCGAGACGTCCCCGACCGAAGCGGTTAATTAATTAGCAATGCCGACGACGGCCCGGCGGTAGCGCGGCGGTGATTTTTATGGAAATTTCATAAGTCCGCGGCCGCGCGCCGCAATAATAATGATCGGTTATAAGAAATGCATTTTAAAATGAATTTATCATCGGTACGGCAGCGAGGCAGCAGCGAGGCGAGCAGACAAAGGTTCCGAGAATGATAAATGGAGGGGCCGCTGGAGGAATATATACTCGCGCGGAGAATGTCCACGTCCTGGCCGACTGGCTCGGCGAACAAAGCGCGAGTCGCGTCGGGCGCGCGCGAGAACGAGAAGCGGCGACGCGACGCGGCGCGCAACGCGAGCGAGCCGATTCCGGCGATGCGTCAGAGCGGGACGCGCGACGCTAATGCAACACGACGTGCGCTGCCTGCCGGGCGGGCAGGCGAAGAGCGCGAGGAGAGGCGAGAGAGAGAGAGAGAGAGAAACGGCGTCAAATGCAGTGCAGTGTACTGTGGCGTGCCACGTTGCCGCGCCGTCGGCGGCTCAATCAATACCGCGCGTGCCGACGCGTCCCTCGGCGGGGCCGCGAACGGCGAGCCGGCAACGGCGCACGCGGGGCCGGAATTTCGTGCGAGCGTCAGCGCGTAGGCTCTGGCCCCGCGCGCCGCTATCGAACGCGAGCGCGCCGCGCGCCGGCTGTTCGCGTGCGGAATTGCCGGCGACGTCGACGAACAGCATGGAGTGCCGTGCATTTATACAGCGTTCGCCGCAAAATATCGTTTCGGCCAACACACAATCTCCATAACGCGCCGTCGACCGCGCGCTTATACTTTAATCGTCGCAATTAGAAACAATCGCTATCGGTGCACACAGATAATTAATTAAACAATCAATCAATCAGTCAATGGCGCGCACGAAACGCGCTAATTGCGAATTCACTGCGCGTCCGCCAGATAATAAACCCCTCCGCGCGTACGGCCAGATGGGTCGGCGCAGATTAATTCGCGATCGGCCGTCGGCGGCGGCGGCGCCGGGCGCCGTATCGGCGAATTGTTTCGCCAGGAGCGAACGCCGATGCAAAAACGACGCGCGGCCGTAAAAGTCGAGCGCGCGTCGGCGGCGAAATTGCTCCTTTATGGCGGCGTCTGTCGCGCAAAGCGCCATAAAAGCAGCGCCGAACGAGCGACGCCGCGCATAAAATATAACGCCGACGCCGGGCGCGCGCGCGCGCGGAAATGCTGCGCTCTTCGGCGATCATCCCCCCGCCGGCGCGTGCGACGACAAAGTATCGCGCGCAGCGCGTCCCCGTAAAAATAGCCGCCGAACGCCGCGGGAGCTTTATGCCCCGCCCCCCGCGCGCGAACGTCTATCCGAATGCCGAACGTCGAACGCAACGTTCGCTATTTTTAGA
>JAODGE020006764.1:0-17006 GCA_027574965.2 Ecitophya simulans
GTGGACTCGTTGAACATTCAATGCTGCTAATTAAAAGTTACAGTCTGGTGGCTCTGAGGTTTCGTTCGAGAAAAGTCTCTTGCGGGGCGGCCTTGTGTGTCGCATCCGGATGCTATCAATTCCCGAAACGCTCCGACGGCGCGCACGGTCCAATTCGATTGTTCCTAGCTTATTCCGCTCGCTAGCCGACGGGGCGATTTGTATGGGTTGCACAACCCCGCCGCGCTGCGGCTGTCGTGCCCGAATCGATGGCCGATCGATAGGAGCAAAATGCATGGAGTTTTATCTCTTAAATACTACAAGCAGTTCTCTTCCTATTCTGAGTCAACTCACTACGTTGGATGAACGCGCGTTTGTCTTTTAATGTCCGCTCGTGTGCGCTATCTTCCGGAACGCCTATCAAGCCCAAAATAGGACAGATTTTCGCCTAGGGACTAGCGTGGCACAAAGATACGGGTCTTTACGTTACCGTTGCGCGCCGGATTCGGATGGAATTACGGCCCACTCGTATTCTTCATTCCATCCACGAACATCCTGCGACGCAGCGTTTTCTCTAGTCTGTCAATTCGGACGCGACTTGGCTAATTTAATCGTCTTGGAGCTTATTAGACATGCTAATGCAAATTTGAAGCTTCGACGCACGTGGCGCTTGCGCTCGCCGCCGGAATGTGGCCGAAACTGCCGAGGCATGTCTAATATGAATAGTATGTGCTAATCCTATTAAACAATGCGACGCGCGCCTCGAAATCGAATTGAAACCTTCGCGTGTCCACGAGCGAGATCGAGACGAGCGATGGCCACGCCACGGTCGGTTTTGTTCACTCTCACGCTGCATCTATCGCCCTAGAATTACAAATATTCCGGAAGCTTTCGCGTGCTCAAACTACCGACATAATTGGCATGTAGTTTATGATTAAACACATTCAATGTCAAACACTGTATACCATTACACGCAGTATAATAACACAGTTCTACAAGAAAACACTCATCGTTAGTGATTGTTTTTTCAACTGATTGTGAGACTGATGGTTGATGTGCTGAACCCATGTATGGTTATAAAAAATATATACTTATCACGTTTTTTTACAAATTGAGTGCATAGTGTTTGCTCGAATTGTATGTGAAATAACACGACGTAATAGAAACTAAGTGACAAACAGATAAACAAAGACGATTTAATTTTTGCTTCGGTTTGGTTTTGACAACTAAAACTAGCCCTTCAATTCTACCTAACTGATTGTGAGTTAGCTTGCGTTTAAGTGGTAGGAGTTGTACGAAAAGAATCGCAGCAGTTTATGAAAGAATCGCTTGCATCTTTTACTTTTCAAGAACAATTATCTTTGTAATATATTAATATATTAATTTCTGATCATGGAATGTGTTTGCAGGAAAAACCTTCACTCGTTGTCGTTGTCGTTGTTAAAATTAAGATTCGTAAAGTACTTTAGGCGAAAATTAAGTCTAAATATATCCAAACTTGACAAATAGCATAAATAGCACAAGATACACAAACATTACTTAAAAATATTAAAACAAATTGTTAATGCAAGACAGTGTACTCGGACTTGTATCTTACTTGGAACTTACCTTCTGAAGATTGAAGCAAATTTTCAATGCTCGTCCTGCATCGGCTGTTCGTGCTTGGTGTATAATTCTAGCACAGAGAATCCTTATAATAGTTATGATATACGATCCGCGCACGCGATGACTACACAATAACCTTCCTTATTCAGACGACGGTGGTGGTGTCTGTTCGGGGCAGGTTTCTTTGTCAGGAGGTTGGCCACAGAGGACAGTGGCGCATCATAATATTCTGCAAAACTTTGCCAATGTTTCCAATTTGATATGGTTGAATCCGATAATGTTGACATTGCTCCAGCTTGATGCTTCGAATTTGTACGTTGTATTTATTGTTGTTCGTATCGTTTCTTACGCCGACGCTGCTCGTCGTAGCAAACGTAAAATGTGCCGTCGTGTAATATATCTAGCAGCGTCCGGGGGTTTACCTATTGCATAAAACCTATTTGCATAATGTGGTTAATGCTGGTCGCCGCACGTTCAACCGCCCCCCACGTCGCATTACTCGACATGCGACTGTTCATGACCGGCGATTGTTACATTTTTCGTTTGGCCGGACGGGACGGAAACGCGACGATACGCTTTGAAATGTATCAGACGGAAGGTCGGGATGCAATATTCCTGCGGCAACCGCGGAACTAATAGTCGGGATAGATAATAACTAGGATTCAATAGGATTGTGACGGGAAGTATAACGAGGTGAAAACTATTTCGGCTCCGCAATCCGATAATAATGAAAGGTGATCAGTCTATGTCGCGCTACAATCTCGACATCATTGCCTTCTAGCAGCAAAGATTCATCTTCAATTTTTTTGGATATATATTTTATAATATATTTATATTTTTGGCAACTATTTTCCCAAACTTTCCAATATTTGCCCACAGATATAAATTGAAAAGTATATAAGTTGTATAGTTCAGCTGAGCATAGAAAATTTTAAAAAGTTGGTTCGGATTTTTTTTTGATATTTAATTATTGATTATTTGCAGATGTATTATTATTTTCTTGTTTTACGTGTATCTTTCTATGTGTGTGTATGTCACTTTTAGTAGAAGAGGCGTAAAATAATTTTGAATTGGAAATGTTGCAGATCGTAAATATAATGAAATGTGGCTTTATCTGAATTGTCTTAAGAAGCTTAATTAAGTGATATTGAATATTGCGATCTTTTTACAACGATTGCTGATTATTTACATTAAAAAAATTGCTTATGTTAAACCATAAAGAGAAAATGTGGTTAATGCTGGTCGCCGCACGTTTAACCGCCCCCCACGTTGCTTTACTCGACATGCGACCGTTTATGACCGGCGATTGTTACATCTTTCGTTTGCCCGGACGGGACCGAAACGCTACAATACGCTTTGAGATATATCAGACTGGAGGTCGGGATGCAATATTCCTGCGGCAGCCGCGGAACTAATACCCGGCTGGGATCCAATAGGATTGTGACGGGAAGTATAACGAGGAGAGAACTATTTCGGCTCCGCAATCCGATGATAATGAAAGGTGATCAGTCCATGTCGTGCCACAAACTCGACATCATTGCCTTGTAGCAGCATCGATTCATCTTCAATTTGGGCCAAATCACATTCCTAATGTGCACTGCAGGCATCGGGTTTCCAAATGCGGATAACTCAAAGCATCATTACACAATCGAACAGATTAATATGCAGCGCTCTAAAAGGGCTATTAATTGCTAGGGTTTGGAATGATATAAATGCCAAATGTGAAATGTGAAATGCCACCTCTTATTAGACCATCGTCCGCATAGTTTGCTACCCTATTATATTTTCCGATGCCATTAGACGTAAGTTCGCTGCGCATCACCTGTTTCCGTCGTTTCATCTTAGGCGACATCCTTGCTGGGAATGTTCCAGCTCCAGCTCGAGCGGCATCAACCCAAAAAGCAGCGTAGTGAGCGTATCGAACACATAATAACGCCAGTGACGCCCAACCACGTTGGTAATGTTTTCCCATTTCGGCGAGGAGTATCTGAGGAGTCTGCATCCTCCGAGGAAGTCATCGCAGGAGGTCTCCTAGATTTGACATGTTGCGTCGTTTGGTAATCAAATCTGATGAATGCTCGCGCCAGCGGGCGAAGCGTTGATTAAATTCAACTGCCGCAACTAACACATGCTAAAGACCAAGCGCACGGACGCGGTGAATGAACGACTGGAATCAAGGCGTTCACATAATTAATTTAACGCCTAGTATCGTCTAACACTATACGCAAATATCTCATCATCAGTGTCAATATCAAAATTATTGGATAGTTGAGTTGGCGGTGCTGGCGATCGGAACTCGTCATGAATTTATGCGCCTGCCAAAAGTGTCAATGTGGATTGCGTCGTTGCCATGTTTGATGTTGCGATGTGTCGTAATTATACGGACCTTATTTATTTTTTTCTAGCAAAATATCGACATTATTCAAACTTCTTAAGACATTGGCATATTACTTTCATTTTGCTTGCATTTAGAATACACTGCAACTTGAAGTTTTAGCATAGGTCTTATTGTTAGTGCATTTAATTGTGCTTTTATGTTTTCACCGATTCTGTAAAAGAATTTTATTTCCGATCAAATGGCCTTTTTCCTCTGAAAGACTTTGATACGCAGGTACAGAAAAGTGCTATTTTATAATTGGAACTGACAATATATAAAAACTGCATTTATAAACGTTATAAACTTAAATACTATCATTTATAATATATTTGTCTTTTTCGCAACTAATCTCTCAAAATTTCCAATATTTGCCAACAGACAATAATATATTATTGATTGCATATTTAATTATAAATATTATATACATGGAAATTGCGGATATTTTTTTACATTTAAATTATTTTTAGATGTATTATTAGTTTTCTGTTTTACGTGTTTTTTTTCTATGTGTGTGTGTATGTCACCTTTTAGTGGTAGAGGCGTAAAATAATTTTTATTTACAATTTTTGCAGAGCGTAAATATAATTAAATGTGGCATCATCTGAATTGTCTTAAGAAGCTTAATTGAATGATATTGAGTTTGCTCATGTTAAACTTTATGGAGAAAATCTTGAATGAAGAAAACTGTGGACTGTTTTACAACGGCGCTAGAAAAGAAAATACGGCACGTATAATTATGGCTCATCGAACATAACAACGACGCAAACTCTGCTGATGTATAAATTCACGTCGAGTTTTGATCGCAGACTCCGCAAACTCAACAGTCGCGGCAATGAGAAATTCCGAGCTTGACTCGGGAACAGAAATTAATACTCTTGCACACAAATTTCATCTACTGCGCCGAAAATTGATTGTACATCGAGATGCTCGAAAATTGTGTAAACAAATCGTACCGCGACAATGCATGCAATATTGCGTCAGCACGTACAAACTTCATCAAACTTTAGCGCATTGTTTTATTTCAGCGAACGAATCGAACTTTTCAAATGATTAACTTCATACCTGTTCGCAAAGGGCATTCGAACGTTGTCATTTTTTTACGTGTCGCTTCTTTATATCCGATGCCGATTGCCGTTTTAGAAACGTCACGAATTTCAAATTCTGGAAGTTTTAGTTTGAGCCAGAGTTTATCGATGCACAATGAAAATTGAATTTCGCGACCGTGTTTACCTGGCAGAAAAGCATTGCGCGACAGCGTTCCGCGCGATCGTAAGAAACTTAACGCAATTAGCGGGTGGGTGAGTGGCGCAATTAGAAATCGAAGTTCTGCTCCGAGTGCAAATTGATGTCGGAACGACGCGTCGAAGTTGCTTACTCACCTTTCTCGACTTCCATCCTGCGGGTGTGCGATGCCGTTTGATTAATCCAACTGCTAACATACAACGCGTTCGAGAAGAATTTATGAAGTTGATTTTATGTGCTGTTTTCGTGGCTGACAAGCGACGAGTGGCAATTGCGTTAAATCGCCTTCGAGTTGATTGCGTTAGGTTTTCTCTCGTCAGCGTCTTGACTGAATTAGACAAGCACGATGCGCTTCATTTTGTTAAGAACGTTTCACGAGCATTCTCTTCATTTTATCGTTATTCGAAATTGAGGTAACAAATTGAATTTTAGCACCAAGTTTGAAATTTTATAATATTAAAATATTGGAATTGGAAATATTGTCTTGGCAATTTCTATGTAATTAATATTTACAACAATTACGTAATATGACTTTTTTGTACTCTTTGCGCTGTTTCGAACCAAGTTTACGATTTTAGAATATTAAAATATTAGAATTGGAAATATTGTCATGGCAATGTCACGGCATGTTCGCGCTGTTTCGAATGCAAAACGTTCGTTTGCGAATGTTTTACGAGGGTCGAGTGCGCGCCGCTTGCAAATCACTTTTCGCTTACGTGTGCAACACCACTTTAATTACAATGGAAACAAATGATACACGTAAACGATGGGCACAGGTTTCAAACGGCCGAAAGCGTACGTGTTTACATAAAGATCACTATAAGTGGCATTGCGCTGTGGCATCTAGCGATAAGCGGAATATTTCGAATGCGAATTTTGCCATGAAACACTTTTCATTTCGGCCAGTATTTACGCGTTGGAAAGCGTTGGAACAAAATTGAATTTCGCGCCCATTTGCAACCGCCCGCGCCGCATCTCGATACATTTTTTGTGATTTCCTGCCCGGCGAGAAAATTTGTTCGGCGTCGTCCGTGCGACGCGGTCGCGGTTGCACCTGCGCTAAATTCAGCGCGTTCTCGCGATTTGTGCGAATTTCAATATCCGCCGATACACATCGGATATTGCTAGCATCCTAATTTTCGCTTCGAACGCGATTGCAGCCCCGGACGCAAATCGCGCGTCAGTGATTCGCAATCAATTGGCTAGACCAGCGAAGTTTTGCTGCGCAGTAATTGACAAACACCGAGATTTTAAAAAGACGGCGAACGGCATATTTTTTGCTCAGGATGTGCACCGAGTGTGCTAATGAGACGTCACCGAAAAATACACTATTCTTAAACAACGTGTTCAGGTTTTGAACGTTACGTGTCAGGTTTTTGGTTGTTTTATACCGGAGATGTTTTCGAAACACCTCGTATGAGTGCGTATGCAATTCTGGTTTATAACTACCCGATTAAAGCACCGCATCTACGTGTGACGCGTTTTGGGCTCGCGAACATCGCGTTCACGCGCGCCCAGCGCCTCCGCCAGCCCAGCTTCCGGCACCTGCCGCCAATCGAGTCGGAATAAACGCACTCTGGCGGTCGAACAAACTTGGTTATCCGCACACGAAACGCTATTAGAGATTTAATCGAAAGCGAATTATTTCGGAAATAAACGCGCGGTGTTGCGAAATTAAGCGAAAAGGTTGTTCAAAACGACCAAAAAATGGGCGCGCATCGTTCAGAAGATATATTGCAAGAAATATTTGTGAATAGTTTTTCCATTGACGCACGAGGCAAACCCAAGCAAATTTACCAATATGTTTCGCTATTTATCATCTCGACCGGTCTGCGGCTCAATCAGAGGTTTATGATAAAAACGCTCTACTTTGCTCAAATAGCGTAAAGCCGTTACAGGCTGCTAGCAGACAAGTTATTTGCCAAGTTATTTGAAGTCCTGGATGAATGAACATGTCCGGAGAGCGTAGGAGTTCCATTTTTACAAATGACCTCGCCTGGATTAATGTGCGAAAAAAAAAACGATCAGATTGTTTAAAGTAGAATTTTAATTTTTTACAGCTGAAAGTTTGGTAGGTAATGGAAACACGGGTAGGGAAAGATTGATGAAATATTTGCTGGGAAAAAAAGTTTAATAGAACTTACCGTTTACCTGATATATTTCCTTGATAATTTTTCCATTAATATTTTCTTTTAACTAGTAAACGTTTGTTGGTGCGAAATTAGAAATAGTAATAGACTCGTTGATTTATTGCTGTCTCATCAATCACTTAATTCGATAGCAAGTCCTCAGTTCGAACGACTTTAATACGAATTGCCGTCATTTTTCCTTCGGACGTTGCTTTTTTCACCGCGTCGTCTTTGTTAGTGGTGGTGTTTGTCTGTATCCTTGGTTTCTTTAGCGTTTGCCAGTTGTTGTTTAATAAGTATAGAAGGTGACGACCAAAGCCGGCAGTGCGGATGCGAAATTTGTCACTGACTGGCAAGCTTCTCTCTCTCTAGATTCTTCAATTTCTCGATGTTTCTGCAAAATGAGAAATCGCCGGATGGACGCAGAGGAAACCCCAATGCACAAAGGTATTAAACAAGGAAACAAGGAAAATAAAACGCGGAAAGTGGTGGGAAATTGGAAGCAACTAGATAAATCGACGTGTAAAAAGTTTGAAACTTGCTCGGAACTTAACAGTGTGGCGTCGAAGTTTATCGCCAACAATAAAACTACATTCAAGAGTAAAGACAATCAATTAAGCGTACACTCTGTCGTTCGGTTTGTGATTGAAAAATGTTAAAATTAGACATAACAGTTATGTGTGCTCTATAAATGACGAGGATATTGATTTTGGGCTTGCCAACAGACGAAAATCTTCAATTGTGTCATTTGGGAACAATAACAAAGGGACGCGGACAATGTGCAATGGAAGACAAAAAGAGCAACGAGGCCAAATAGCACGAAAAATTTGCCAGAGGGGAAAGCAATGAAACTGAGTGAGTGAAAATACTAAAACTGGTCTGATCTCAAACGGCTTACGGTAACAAAGAATAACGGCCGGATCATCTATGGCCCGAGGTGGAATACTCCAGAATATTTTCCTCGGCACACTTGAGCACATATTAAAATCGATGCGAATGGTAAACTCCAAATCAGACTTCAAAACGTCACGAGCGCGCGCACTTTGGTACAAAGAAAAAGAAAAACATTGGGATGGCACCGATTGAACGATTGTTTATTGCAATTGGAAAATGGGAAAGCGCGCTGAGAATCTGCGCTTGAACGGGTCGTGATTTATTGCGGCGTTGATGGAAGACCCGGAGACAAGATGACAGGAAGACATGGCGTGAATGTCGCATTGAAAATTTACTCATTTTATCGATGAATTTAATTAATTGTTTGCACCTAATGTTTTGCGCAAAATGTAATATCTGTTTTTTGGCGAGTAGATATAAGAGAAAGAGAAGAAGGGAAAAAATAACTGAGATTCCTTTGCCACTGTTCAAATCGCATTTTTATTCACTTCGAATCATTGCGTGCTAGGAATAACCGAAAGTATTTTCTTGTTTGAAATTGTTTGAAGTTATTTATTGTTCGCATTCACGCTCTGTCGCATTCCTAAAAATAGCGCTGCATTCTTGACAAAATGAAGAATAATGTTAGGGCTGTCAGACTAGAGAGTCCCACGATGTCTCGGCTTACGAGCTTAAACCAGACAAGCACACGTGGAGACGCCTAAAGTTCTGCATAAAATTTGATTTATGTTTTGGGTTGAATAATAAATATTGAGTGTTTAAACTAAACACCTGTCTTGCCACCATTTGTATCAAATTTGACCAAGTGTTACTATACCATTTTCTCTTACAATCCACAATCTTGTTGTTTTTATTTGTTAACTTTCGTGGCTATAACAATGAGATTCCTCAAAATTGGTGCCTGGATTTTCTTATTTCTGTTTACTGTGAAATAACGCAAAATGTGTACAATAAATTACATAAAAATTAAATAGCCCAGCCAGTAAACCATATTGTAGGAATTTACAGATAGAATATAAAACAAAATAAAAATGCTGGGCATTATTTGTAAAATATAAATAGAGAGGTATTTAAATTAATGAGGCGTTAATTAACACGTGCGGCTTCGGTGCGTATATTTTTGATTCGCATTTTTTAAAAGGCTTTGCCAGTCGATTGGCAGAACAAACGTTCGAAAAACAACGGAAATTCCAGCCGTCATGAAAACGCCGGTTTTGCGTTGGTTTAATTGAATTCTGTCGTGGCGCTCGTTTCGAAAATATCCACGAGCCACTAGAGTTGTTTGAGCAATAATCTTGTCAACCAATATTTAAAATTTACCTTGTGGAAAAATTTTAATTTATCAGTATTTGCACGCATTTCGATGCCAGTGGAATTAAACGTTTTCACTTATCATATCTGATCATTTTCCAATTCTTGCAGAAAGCGTTCGCCATCTGAGTAATCGTCCACCAGGATTGGCGATTCCTTCGTCCCATTGCATCTGCGACGAAACAAGTTTAGACAATCTTTTAGTTCCACCATTACGTGTTTGAAACGCGCTGATCTCGGCTCGTTGATGCTCAGTTGCACAATTACTTTAGAAATGTCTTCGGCGAGCATCTCGTTGACAATATTTTCATGCTCTGTGTAATCCGGCAGAGTAACGGATACGGCTTCTAACTTTTTATTGGGTTTCTTATTCTTTTTGAATATCCTTTCTCTTGAGAGCACAGACATGATGTTATCTAGAGAATCGATAAAACCTAGAATTATCAATTGATAAACACTCCAATCGTCTAAAAGTTTCGTCAACATGTTGTGATCGTAATTCCGTTCGCAGAAACTCTGATGTTCGAGTACTCTAGTTTCATTGCGCAACGTTTTGAAGACTATCGATATCTTCTTTTTTAAAAGGAAGAGATCGCACTGAAAATGATCGCAAGGATGATAAAATGTTTATATAATTTGGAATATACTATAATATACCGTACTTACGTGAAATTTCCTATTAGCACTCAATAATTTATTGAGGTCCGAGTAATCTTCAGTATTAACCAAAGAGAATTGTTTACAACAGGTGACAAATGTGCCAAAATGATCAATCAAGTTTTTATCCAATTTCTGCGAAATAATGGACATCTTTTCATTAAATGGAATTCGTGTATTGCTCAACGTGCCACCCAATTTTATTGACGATAAGATATCGAAATTTATTTTAAACTTTTTCAATTTCACACTCTTCGATTCAGCCTTTGAAGACGCGTTATCAATCGGAAGGGACGCATTTTGAAAATCATCGCGATTTTTGGTAGGTTTCACGTCTTCGAAATCAATTTTTAAATCATGTCGGAGAATTTCTAATTTCAGCACTTCGGCGTAAATTCTTTCGCTGTTGAGAAGTAGCTTCCAAGCCTTTACCAACACAAATATTTCATTGTTATTCGTTAATTGCCCAATCGTTTTGAGTAACATCTTAAACTTCTCTTTCTTAACATATCTACGATAATTTACTAAATCGTCAACTAAAGCTTGTAAATTTGTAAGATTACGGCGATTAAAGACTGATGTTTTGCTTAAGATCCAAAATAACAACGACTGCGCCCGTGATAGTGGCATGATGATGAACTGATTTAAAGCGTGGACCGACGACCTAATTGTCACTTGATTGTGCATTATCTAATCGGCAATTTATCATTGATAAGAATAATGTCATATGCTTGAAAGTATTTTTCTAGATGCGACAAATCTGTGTGAAATCCGTCGACGCATGGCAAACATTTCAACACTTTCTATAATTCATGCAAATCTTTTCCCTCTTGTTTTGCACTCCCTCCTCGTTTTTTAACGCGCATTATGCGCATTCATGCAGCCTGCATTTTAATCCACGCACTTGGTTTATCACATTAGGGAAAGACGCGCCTCATTTATCATCCTGCGAGCGGCACACGACGAAACGTCCTGCGAATTGCTGCAAACTTCTCGCGCACTTTGTTCCGCGTCCTGTGAGATTGGTGTTATTATTGTCGGCAGCTTTTTCCCTAACCGCACTCGACATTATTCAACATACTCCAATACTACTACTACAATAATACTTCTTAACTAAAACGATTTTGTTGTTTTCTTGTGCCTTTGTTCTGCAGAAATTAACGTCCTCGACGTTATCAAGAAACTCGATGAAAATTCAAAGCAGAGCAAATTACTGAAATTCTTGGTCCGGAAGCCCGGCAGGGAAATATGAACATTGGAAACTGTAATTGCTGAGCGCTTCCCAGAAACGCGCTTAGCCGCGCCTGCTTCTATGCGCATGATAAGGGCTGCGACCCTTATCATTATATTATCTCCACTGTAATAGACTTTATTAGCATTATATCAATATGCATGTGTTTGCCGGATGGCCTGACGGAAAATTTGCTTCCATTTTGTGTTGAAATTGCTTCGCGGAACGTTTTCCGAACTTGTGGTGCGCGCTGTAATTAAACAATTTCGATCCTGAGCAAACCCATTTAATTTAAATGATTATCGAATAGTTTATTTTATGGCGCTAATATTTTAATTAGCTACCGGCAAGAACTCGGGAATTGTACGTTTAAATAAACGTCAGTTCATAATCAATGTAATTTTAATCATTAGAGAAAATATTTCTTAAATATATTTTAATTAAACTTAGTTTCTACGCTGTTCTCATTTGCGGCTAGCTGAATCGAAATTTAGTCAATTTCAGCTCAAATTTGAAGCTGTTACAAATAAAAATTTACCGATTCTCCAACTATTAATTGTTTATATATAACTTTCTGTCTTAATTGTTTTAGATATTAAGTTATTTATTTAGGTTAAATTAATCCGGGAAGTAATCAACTCATTACAGTGGCGAAATAATTATTTGTTAGAGTTGACAAGTTTTTGTTGAAACTGTTTATTGGGCGCGTGTGGCAATATAAATGAGATAATTTGTTATCGTTTGGTTTGGCGCCACTATCACACTGTACATCATTATCGCATCAGAGGCGTGCGAGCGAATTTCAACAAATCCGCACAGTCGCGGTCGAAATTCGGCCGTTTCTACGCAAGGATAATAAATCGTCATTTTCCAAACAGCCCTGGAGGCAAACGTGCTCGCAAATTTTTGCCTTGCATTGTGACATACAACCGACAATAATTACGCCCCACACGCTCCCTAAAACCAAATATGAGTAAACAAAGTACACAATGGCATTATGTCAACGCAAACTTTCATTGTCATCGATATCCTCTCCCGTTTCGTCTTTTTTCTTTCGTGCCCGCACATCACATAAACGACGCACTCAGCATTTTATTTTCTTAGGTCTATCTTTGGTTCATTTTTACGCCGAGATAAAAACGATTTCTCTAGAATACATATTACACATACGTTTTTTTGTGTTCAATAACGGAAATTAGAATGAAGCCTTTGCGTTCGCCAAAACGACTGCGGCGAAAATAATGGAGTGGAAGTTCGAAAAAAAATTGAATAATGTGAACAGATGGAAAATAAAAGAACGTATCAATATTTTACAAAAAACGAGAAGCAGGCCGAAAGAAAACACGCTTGCAGCAATGATAAATAAGAAAAGAAAAATACATTATAAAGATGAGTTTCTCGTCGTGCGTTGTGGCTCAGAGAAAAAGTGTAAAACGGGCGCTTAAGGTGGAATGCAACAAATATGCCTAGGCAATGGGCGAGACGTGTTGCTGATATAATAATGGAGCTTTCATCCACCAACTTTTTGCATTACACCCTTGTGTGCTGACCTGTAGGTAGTTCTATCCGGCGATCGTCACGTTCTTTGCATTTTTCGCATGCAAAATTTTCGCATTTCAACATTTCTCTTTTCTACAGTACTTTGTACAATTTTACCGCAACTTCGTTCCAATTAAAAGATTTAAACTCGACAATGATTTTACTTTGTTTGTAAATGCAAGCAATTTTACTTTGACGGCTTCTTACTTTTTATTACGCATCTTATTCTTTTTGAAAATCGTTTCTCGTGAGAGCATATTATCCAGAGAATCGATAAAACTTGGAATTGTCTATTGATAAACACTTCAATTGTCTAACCGTCTTGTCAACATGTTGTGATCGCAATTCTGTTTGCAGAAACTCAGATGTTCGAGTACTCTAGTTTCATTGCGCAACGTCTTGGAGACAGGTTGCACTGAAAATGATCCCAAGAAAGAAATGTTGATAATAGTTGGAATATGCTATAATATACCGTACTTACGTGAAATCTTCTATTAGCACACAAGACTTTATTGAGGTTTGTGCAATCTTCAGTATTAAGCAAAAAGAATGGTTGACAACAGGTGACAAACGTGCCAAAAATATCAATCACGGGTTTATCCAATTTCTTAGAAAAAATTGACAACTGTTCATCAAACAGAATTGGTGTTATACTCAACGTGCTACTCAGTTTTATTCAAATTTATTTTTAACTTTTTTAATTTTAAACTCTTTGATTCAGTCTTTGAAGATGCGTTATTTATTGGGACGGACTCATTTTTTAAAAGTATCTCTACTTTTGGTAGGTTTTACTTTTTCGAAATCCATTTTATATCATGTTTAATAATTTCTAATTTCAGCACTTCGGCGTAAATCCTTTCGCTGTTGAGAAGCAGCTTCCAGGCTTTTATCAAAACAATTATTTAGTTATAATAACGACTGCGTTTGCGAAAATGTTTTTACTTTGTAAATGCAAGCATTTTTACTTTGACGCAATGGCAAATTGTATGAAATATTTCACCCTTTGAATTGTGATACGGTTTTCTTTTCGATATACGTTGCTTTGCTCCATTTTTCGTCACAAAACGACGCATAAAAAAGTCCCAGAAGAAAAGATATGTATATTATATCGATAAGGATTGCCGCCACGCCGCTTGCACTCGAGGGGTGTCATTCGCAGTCGACAGTAAACCACCCCCGACGTATAAGTTCACGTAACTGAATATAGTGCTCTAATTGAACAACGTGAAGCTATCTGAACATGAATTGAAAGAAATTATTTGATCTATGAAGTTTGTTTGCTTCAATGCAAGTGCGTCCTTTTCAAATGATACGAAATACAAAATATCTAAAGGCGATTAAAGTATAGATGGCGTTAAATGCCCTTACTTGTGACGATTTAAACCAAATCTAATCTGCGCGTGAATATTCACGAGGGCAATGTTTTTGAGCAACAAGTTAATCCTTAAAATTCAATTTTCATCTTTGCGTAAACTTCAATTACAAAACTTTGCCCTTTTTGTCGTATATTGTTTGCGGAAAATCGGCTTAGGATTTTGCATACTTCAGTGCGGCAACGAACACTCAACGTTCACATTTTCTTGCTTAGACCATACTGCGTAGATTCGAAAGGATATCAAAGCAAATCTCTCGTTGTGTTGTGTTTTGTGTCGGACTCTTGCAAGTTTCAATTTTACGCTTGGGTAAATTAGCGAGGCAGAGAGGATAATTAACGTAATCTATTTCTTGTCGGTGATGCACCTCTGAAATCTGCAAGGTTTTGAATTTTATACGGCGGCGGAGGAATGTGAATGGTTGCGCAGCAATAACGCGCTGCGTTAAAGTTGGCCGAACGTTCGCAATATTTTATTTTTAATTAAATTCAGAACGACATATTACTTAAACGTTTTTCTTAGTACTCGAATGAATGCACTTGGCTTCGGGCGCTCAGGAGGATAATGCTTGCCAAGTGTGTGCTCGCACATAGGCCGGAAGAATGTCTAATGAGTCTTAAAAATGAAGGAACGGCCGACGACGAAAAACTTTCATTACGCTCTGGAACTATGCCAAGGTCGAGCGCTTCAAACACGATTCTGGCAAGCATCCGAGCAGAAAATTAAACGTTTATTTTTGCGCTAATTATTTTGCATTTAAACATTATAGAAGAGCTCTTTTTGTAATTTCAGGTTAAATTTAATATAAATTTATCATTAATATCGCATTTTAGATGCATACATTGAGCTTTAATATTGCACTTTACGCATTGACAATTTTTCCATTTTACATTGCTGAAAATTACGCCGTGTGTGCACAGGAGATGCATAATAGGCAATGTGTGCGTTTGAAAATCTGTTTCATGAAAATCTGAACACCAAGATTGTACAACGAGCACGAGATATTTGACATGCTGTTGTGCAGCGCCAGGCACAAAAGGCAACCAAAACCAAAGAATAATTTGTTCTTCCGCTGGAGTCACGGTGGTCGTTTTGACTGTTCATTGTATAGCTGGAATTTCTTTTCGGCGAACTGTGACATGAATAATGTATAATATACTATGTACTATACTTCCGGGCGAACTGTCTAATATTGCAACGCAAATTATTTTCTGTGAAACATACAAAAACGTGCTTGTCAAATCATTCATAACAAAACCCATTCTAATGTGACTCTTTCAAATTAATAAATATTTCGGTTGCGTAGTAATCATAATATAAGTATTATTGTTATTTTCTCTCTCAACGATAATTTTTCAATAAAAAAATTAGTGCATTTTTCATTAAACGAACGAAGATTAAAGAACGAAGATATCACGATTGCGTAAGCCTATATAGAGATCGCATCGTAAACTGATGAATATGTATTTAACTCATCTTCATATTCAGAAACACAGCCACAATCAGGCAACGGCAATACATATTAATCAGTTCGGTTATTGGATTCCCCTTGTGTTCGCAGTTTCCCTTAAGGTAGTTTGTTATCCTGGCGGCGCTCCGGGGGGCAGTTATGAATAAGGTCTTTTGCCAGAAAGAAAGTCAATATTTTATCCAATCCGTTTCTGAGAATCCGCTTTGGAAACGCTCAAATTTATGAGTCTTTTATGGCTTAATATTTACTTGATGTTTGCAATCAAATTAATTAACTAATTACACTACAGCAAGCACTTAGGGTTATGTAAAGTTATTCAAACATTTTTTAAAAATAGTCCCGGAAAGACGAAGTCTGGCGAACTTAATGAAAGTTTCTAAAGACTAAGTTTCTTCATAATTGCATTCAGAACGTGAAGTTTATATTTCGACTTCACTTCCATATTCTATCATACAAAATTTGTTTGTCACTTACACTTTTACGTTTTCTATTTTATCTTCTTCCGTTTTCTTTGTTTCCGGCAAGATGCCAGACATAATTTTTATTATCTCTTCGCTTATTAAAGTTAACCTACTTTTAATTTCGACGGATTTAATAAAAGGTAAAACGTTTTTACGAAATTTATTTCATCTATCGAATAATTTGTTGAAGCAGGTAGTTTTTTTGCACTAAGGAAATTGAATGCAAATTTAGTTTTTTTTAATCTTAACCTTTTTCGCACGTTTCTGTGCGCTTGTAACCACGCCGTGACTACTGATAGGGACTAGATAAGACCAGCAGGTTTTAAAATCGGAATTGAGTGGTTTTTCCGATATATTCGTTGGACCCATGAAAGAAAACTAAGAAGTATCGCTTTTACTATACAGTTCGCTCAGAGTCAAAAATAATTCACGTATCGATGGGCTATTGTTATAGTAGCATCGCGGAAAAGTGCAAGGACCGTATAAAAAGTTTCTTTACGATGATGCCAGCCAAAGATTCTGATGCTTTGATACTAGAACTACATTTTCTACACTTTCTTGTTTTTAAATAATAATTTACATTTACAACAGTTCGAAATTAGATACTTTGTAAACATGTAACATATTATTTTTGCAGAGTCAATATCAAGAGGAAAACGTTGGAGTTACTCAACAGAACCAACAGGAGTTTTCAGTTCGATTTTACCATCGCGTTTTGCGTACGTATCTGGCTTTGC
>JAODGE020006772.1:0-11546 GCA_027574965.2 Ecitophya simulans
CCAGGAGAAAACTCGACACTTCCTCCCACAACAACCACGCGCCACCCTCGGCGGGCAAGACCATTCCGGCCGCAAAGAAAAAGCGTCCGCCAGCGCACAAAACGCAAAAGCAAACCGCCAGTCAAAACGTCTCGGTCAACAACATCAGCGCCAGTGCGCACATGAATAACGTGGCCATGTCGGACGGCCACATGACGCCCGAAGAAGTCGAG
The DNA here is from genome assembly GCA_027574965.2 of Ecitophya simulans. Taxonomy (NCBI): domain Eukaryota; kingdom Metazoa; phylum Arthropoda; class Insecta; order Coleoptera; family Staphylinidae; genus Ecitophya; species Ecitophya simulans. Next base: position 213 of record JAODGE020006772.1, read on the forward strand.
CGACACTTGCAATCGAGACAGTCGTTCCTCGAGCTCGAGCGCGCGCCACTGACGGTTCCCACCGAGATGTTCAGCAACGAACCATCGCTGGACAGCGAATCCAACGATATCGCTGAACTGGAGACCTCGCCGAGCAACATCGGAGAAGAACTCAGCGTAGATATGATTGTAGAATAGAATGTGCGTGACGTCATTAAATCAAAGTCTGCAAGTGTTCGAATAGCTAAGAAATCAAGATAGACCACGTCCCGATTAAGAACGACGAGCACTCTAATAATACGGTAAGTAAAATGAAGGAAGAATGAAACCCCCTTAGAAATGCGCGGTCAGTTTCTGAATGTCATTCAAGTCATCGATGAGCTCATCGATCTTCGAGCCGATCTTCTTCGCCACCTCGAGCTTCTCGGTCAGCGGCAAGTGATAGTAGTTCCAGACAAGGTCGCCGTCGATGACGCTCCGCGAGGGATTCGCTTGCAGCTTGCGCCAGCTGCGATACGTGCGGTGCGCCTTCGGATTCAGGCCCGCCGTGTGCGAGCCTTGCGTGACCAGCACGTTCTGCAGCATGAGCAATCTTCGGTAGGTCTTCTCCGGCACGGCCATGATGTAACCGAGTCCGCCGTCCAGAGTGGCTGCGCGCGGACATGTGCAATGATATAGAAAACGTCACCCGTGAACAACCCCCAACGCACCGAACATCGTGATGTGCTTCCTGTCCGCGCCCGATTGGTACTTCTTGTCGTCGTTGAACAGGCTCAGCTTGCACTTGACGCGAAAGAACGTGTTGATGTTCTGGCCGAAGTGGAAGTCGGCCTTGCGCAGCAGCCGCTGCCCGCCGAACGACTCGCGCGCCTCCGGCTGATAGAGATACAGGATGATGTTCTTCTCCGCGTCGGAGACGAGGAAGCCGAGCGTCGAGTTGTCGATGAGGTACTCGATCGTGTACACCTCGCACGGCTGAAAGTCCCGGGAGACCAGCGACAGCGTGCGATACTCCTCCTGGAAGCGCAGCAACGCGACGGACTTGTAAACGTCCGCGACGAGGATGAGGCTCTTAATCGCGAGTATCTGGTGCGTGTAGATCTGCGTGTCGATGAACGCGACGCCGACGAGGTCGTTGTCCTTCAGCTGCCAGATGTAGATCTTCTGGCCGACGGCCGACACCAGGAAGCCCTTCACCTGCGAGATGGCCGTGACGGGGCCCTTCTGCTCCTTCGCGTAGATCTCCTTGAAGCGGTTCTTCGTCAGCGGCTGGCCCGGCTCCGGCACGACCTCGATGATGTCGTAGATCAGTATCTGCAAGAGAAGACGCGGAGATGCGCAAAACTCCACGGCCGTCGCCGGCATACGCACCCTGCCCCTCGACGTGATGTCCTCGCCGTAGTTGTAATTCGTCCCCATCGCGATGTAGCCCTTCAGGCCGGATATGGTGCCCTCGTACGCCAGCGAGACGTTCTTCAGACAGTTGACGTGCTCCCACTCTTCGAGATCGATCTGCGTGTTGGGTATGACCTCCCAGGAGACGGGCGAGAACAGCATCACGCTGAACTTGTCCTGCAGCGGGTACGGGAAGCGCTCGCCCTTGTCCTCGACGGACAGCTCCTTGTCTTCGCCGTTGAACTTGTAATAGGACTTGGAGGCGTCGGACGTGGACGTGACCAGGCAGTACGTCTTCGATTCCAGATGGTACGTCACGAAGACGGGCGTGTAGCGCAGCGGCACTTTGCGCACCGGCCACGGCGCGTCGTAACTCAGATGCGTCGGCAGGACGCCGATGCGCATCTCCGACTGGAGGCGAACGTGCGAACAATTAATTCGGTCAGTCGAACGAAAAGCATTCTCGTAACCACCACCAGCCATACCTTCTTGTTGAAGTAGAGGAAGCCCAGCGGACAGTTGATGTTGTTGAACGCGGCGAACGTCAGCACCTCGCCGTCGATGAGCATGCTGTGCGCGCGCAGCTCGCCGCGCGCCGTCATGAACACCCACTGCGGATGGACGCCGCAAATGAACAGGCCGCTGTAGCCGGCGATGTTCGAGAAGTATCGCATGCGCGCGACCCTCGGCCGAACGTCGTCGTCGTCGTCGGCGTCGCGCGCGCACGCGGCGTACATGATGCCGTGCTGGATCTTCTTGAAGCGCAGCTTCAGGTTGCCCCTGTGGAAGCGGAACACTTCGTAGACGTACAGATCGTTCGACAGCCGCACGAACAGCAGCGGCTTGCTGGCGCGACTGCCCAGCGCGACGACGTGAATTTCGCGCACGGCGCGCTCGTCGAAGTCGTGCTTCTCGTCGTGGATGCAGTTCACCGACTCCAGGCTGTCGGCGAGCACCCTGTAGCCGTAGTTGAGGTTGCGCGCGATGAAGCACAGCTTGAATTCGGGCACGGCGTAGATCTCCAGGTTGGAGTTTTCGCGCACGACGAACAGCCAGAACGTCGGGCGGTTCTCCTTCGTGTACTTCTTCCACCAGTTGTAGTACACCTTCGGCTTGGACGTCGGCAGCGAGGGCATCTTGAAGTCGCTCTCGTCGCCGTACAGCAGGTCGTCCTCGTTTTCGTTGTCGTTGCGCGGCTCGCTGTCGCTGATGATGTGCTGCGGTATGCTGGTGAATTCCTCGGGTATTTTGTTCGTGAACATGCCGGAGACATCGCGATACATGCAGATCGTCGTCACGGCCGGCGTCTGCGAAGCGAGAGCGAAATGAGAGCGAACGAACGAGCACGATCGATTGCGCTTACGTTCGCGAGCGTCGACTTGCTCACGACCAGCTTCGCCGACGTGCGCGTCTCGCGCAGCATGAGCGTGATCACCTGCCCGTCGGCGGTGAGGATGGCGATGTACGGGTCGGCGCCGGTGGCGTAGACGATCGGCGAGCCGAGATCCAGCGGAATGTACTGCAGCTTGGTGGTGCCGATCAGCAGCTTGATCGAGCCGACGTTCACCTGCACGATGTACTTGTTGCTGCCCAAGTTGCCGGCGTACACCGTCGGCCCGTCCGTCGAGAAGCCGGTGTTGTCGATCTCGTTGATCTCCTGGCCGGTTTGCAGGACCATCGTGCCGTTCGCCTGGCTGAGTATGAGGAAGGCGTGATGGTCGTGCGGGCCGTACACCGTCCACGTGTTGCGGCAGCCGGGCAGCGCGAACGTCGTCACGATCTGCGGCCGTATCGAGCGCTGCAGGACGACGAGCGCGCCGTTCTTGCCGTAGCCGGCCGTCGTGACCAGCTCCAGGTCGAGGTCCAGGCTCTTGGTGAACTCCTCGCTGACGAACGCCGGCTCGCCGACGGAGACGTTGCCGCAGGGGCCGACGTTCAGCAGCGTGTCGCACACCTCGAACACGTAGCTGGTGATCTGCAGGCTGGCCTGCTTCTGGCTGCCGTACACCTCCAGCTCCTCCGGATCCCTGATGTCGAGGACGTCGCTCGCCATGCAGTCGTTCAGGCTGTCCAGGACTTTCTCGCCGCCGCCGTCGTCGTCGTCGTCGTCTTTGAGCTTCTTCGCGTCCGGTTCGCCGCCGTCGTCGTCGAGGTTGATCACCTGGCAGTTGTCCTGTTCGGAGAAGCGCAGCAGGAGCGAGTTGCCCAGCCGCGAGCCGAGGAAGAGGAAGTTGTTTTCGCACACGCAAACCTGCGACGTTCGAATGTCGGCGATGAGCGCAAGAGGCGCGCGCACACCAGCGATACTTACGCAGGTCGTCAGCACGCTCGACGCCGCCTTTTCGAAGTGAAAACTGCGCACGTACCGCATGCTATCGACGAGCAGGGTGAGAACGTACAACTCGCCGCCCTTCAAGGACAAGACCAGCGCGTCGTCATCGAGGAAGCCGACTTGCGCACAATCCAACGTTATCTTCAAGTCCGGCTGAGGTTCTGCAACATTTCATCGTCAGTACCCATTCCGGATGCGTCGGCACAACACACGTACTCAACGGAAAATTCGTGCAGGCGTCGGCAATGCTGTTCAGCGTCACCCCGTACGGCGGTATGCTTTGGTTCAAATAGATTAACGAATTAACCGCGAAAATGATCGTCCCTCCGAGGGGCTTCTTAATCGGGACCGCACGAATCGAGTCGAACGGCAAGTTCGCGACGCTCCAGATCACCGGGTGGACTTTTTCCTGAAGATTTAGGGAGATTGCGGCCATCGCGCACGTGTCGGTTCGAACGGCGACTCGTCTAGAAGCAACACAATATAATAATAAACGAAACTTAACGAAATCTGGCGTAAGTTACCCCGAGAACGTCTTCAACGGTTCGTACAAAATCAAAAGCGTCGGTTCATAATAGCCATGTAAAAACTGTATATCAATGACGTTATCGATTTTGTCCATGAAATCTTTGAGGTAAATCATGTATGATGCCATTATGAGACTTTTCGACGTCGATCCCCCGCTGGCCATAGGCTTGATGTCGTTGGAATCGCCGTCGTCTAACGAATTTTCCCTGCGGAAGGGCAGGACGACTAATTTTCGCCCGAATATCGTCATAACGGCGCACCGATTTTCCGGATCTGCGCGAACGAGCGGCACGTGATAGTGATGCGTCCAGCCGTCCTGATAAAACGCACAGTTCTTTCATAAGATGCATTTGCTCCATGTTTCGTACCTACTTTCATGTCCTCTTCTTCGAAATAATGTAAACTTAGTGTTTTCAGGTCATGTGTTTCTGGATCATATTCCACAATGGACAACTTGGCATCTTGAAATGCCAGGAGAAGAGCATCCCTTGGAGAATTTGCCAAGTTCACACTTTGAATGGACATTATATTGCCAAATAATGTGAAAGATGCTGCACATTCGAGCTTGCATCTTGGTGGTTTTAAATCAGAGGCTGGCAATAATAAATAAGATTACATGCCGTTAATGGTAGGTAGAATATATACGTACATTTCTTTTGCTTTTCCAGTTTGACATTCACTTCTGTATCGGGTATGAGTCTGTACACTTTGACGATGTTCGCCCCTGCAGTTATTAAGCAACGATCTGATCTGTCAAAGAAATAGCAGCGGATTGCGTGCTCGACAGCGGTCGCCGGGTGCGTTTGTTTGCAGATTGAGAACATTGTGTCTGCAAGAAGTCTTCCTTAGAAAATAGCTATAAATACTGGCAATATCAGAGCTATTGCGACAATGATTATGATTACTAAATAAACCACCATTTTTTTAATTTGATTTTTTATTTGACGTGTTTGGCAACAAAAACTTACGGTAGCAAATGCGTCCGTTGTCAAGTAATTATTAAAATAAAAGGGCAATCTTATAAAAATCACATCACACATGAAAATGTTTTCGATTTTAGTGGTTAGAATTTGTGCGGCTGTTTAGCCCAGTACCCAGAGTAAACAAACTTTAACTTGCGACGTAAACCGTGCGCATTGAAGTCAAATTCTGTATGCGAAGCAGAGTAGAGTAAAATTAAGTGAAATTGGTATATAATCTGGAAGAATTTTTGGACTTAAAAAAAAAATAAGCCGAAAGTGAGCGTCACAGTATAGGCTACCAGTTGTACATGTTGTGATGTACACGGTTTAGCGATCTAGCCGATTATTTACTTACCAAATACTCTACTCAAAATACGCACATTTAATCTCGTATCCTTAGTTAGTGTATTATTACTGAGCAGTAAGTACAAAGCACATTTACGTAATTTAACGCGCTCTTATTGCGATTTAATGCATTCGCTGAAGGACTTGTGTATGCGTCGCCCCTGTGTCATCCATGTTTATATACACGGACTTGCTTTTCAGACATCCGCATCTCTTGCCAACAATTTTCAGCACGCAAGGTAAGCATCCTGAGTTACTAGTAATGTATCACGGGATTCGCGCGCCCAGTTCGCGGAACGCTGCGGAAAGCTGTGATTACTATTTGCACACGTCAAGAAGAAGGAGGAGCGAGTCGCCAGCACCACCGCAGTTTGAAAAAAGCTGGAGATGGTCACCGTCGCCGCCGAAAAGCCACAGGTTGCACAGAAGGCAGAGGACGAGATCACGATCACGATCGCGATCACGGGAAGATGATAGAAGACAACCGCGCTCCGTTTCGCCGCCCAGAAGCAGACAAGTTGTTTCACATTCGGATAGGAGCAGGCGGGAAAGGGAACACAGGAGTTCAAGGGAGGAAGTTAGAGAAGTGAGGCGGTCAAGATACGAAGAAGCTCATAGCTCGTCGTCGCGAAACGGTGGCAGGGGGAGGAGTTTTAAGAACGATAAATATCACTGGACCAAACCCGATTCGCCCCTGCACCAGGAACAATCCAAAGACAAAGAAGGTGCCTCTGAAGTCATTCATGACTTGAGGGAGATCATCAAACGCAGTCGAGATAGAGAGCACGAAGATCACACCGACACTGAGTATTTTAAAGAGTTCGTGCCAAATATTCAAGACTTCGCACACTCGCCACACAAACCCAAGGAATTGCTGAGCTTTAAGAAGTCCATACACAACGACGTCCTGCCCGAAGAAGGGCAGTTCGTGTCGTCAAAAGACAGCCACGCGGACGTGCCATATTTCGACGGGCGCGATCAAGAAATAACGCCCAGGCAGTTCATCAAGAAGATCGAAGATCTGGGCTACGCCTACGGCTGGAGCTCCAACGAGCTGAAGTATCAAATGGCGGCGAAGCTGTTGGGCGCTGCGCGTACGTGGTTTCTGAAAGACGAGCTCATGAACGAACCCTGGGAGAAGGTGAAGACGCAATTCATCAAGATGCATCCGACCGAGATGGACTACTATCAGCAGCTGACGAAGATGCTGGAGCGGACGAAGCACCCGACCGAATCGTACGGCAATTACTTCACGTTCAAGACGATGCTGATGAGCGCGCTGGACGTCGCCGGACGGCGCGCGGTCTCGTGCCTGATCGGCGGCCTACGCGACAAGGAGTTGGAGACGCGATGCTATCAGAAGAACTTCGCCACGCCCGAACTGCTGTTCGACTATCTGCAGACGAAGGCCGCCGCCGCGCCCAGGAAGAAAGCCTTGCTGAAGACGCCGGACGAGTCGCCCGCGAATCACGACCACGCGCGCCGAGATTTCTCCAACGCGTTCGGCGCCAAGGTGAAGGTCGAGCACGACGTCAAGCACTGCCTGCACGTCAAGCTCAAGAACCACCTGCTGGACGCGTACAACGACGTCGCCTCGCAGTGCGTGACGATCAAGGAGGAATCGGCGCGGCACATTCACATGGACTACTCCAAGCGCCGGACGACCATCATCGGATATCGAGGCATACCGGTGATGGCTTTGGGCGATTGCGACATGCGCATCGGCGCGGATCAGGCGACAGTCGTGTGTCGCATCTACGTGGTGCCGAACGTCTGCCAGGACAAGGCGGTCGTCATCGGCAAGTCGCTCAGGGAGCATCAGCACGTGACGTATTACGAAGGTGGCACTGCCGTCGTGTTCAAACCCAAGACGGATTACACAAATAAGTAGGAAACGCAGTTTTCGCCATCGATCGAGATGGATTCTCGCATTAAAACGAGCGTACGCAACAAATTCGTGCCTTCTTTTATTTGTGCAAAAATATTACCATCCAAAACCTACCTAAACATTTTTTATATATCGTCCTGTAATTGATTCCCGACGAGTTGGACCTTCTCCCCGGGTTTGAATGCGGGCATTCCTAAATAAGGACAAGATGCACAACGAAACGCGTCTCCGAGATAGCACTGAAACAAGTTACAAGTTTCGGTGTTCAGTTCGTCTTGCCTCGAAAACGGCGTAAGTTACTCACGCTGCCGCAGGACGATTTCGGCGCGTTCGCAGTGTCGATGACGTCGCCTCTTTCTCCAGCCAGTTCCTCGGCCAGTCCACATGAGCAGTCTTTGCAAGCTTTGCGCTTGCCAGTTGTTCCACAAACTGTTACAGGTCAGGAAATAGGTGTTGGCAAGTCGTGAATATGATATGACTGGTTGTTACCTCTGAGTGATTCAATAGTGGGTTTCTTCAAGTCCTCATCATCAAGTAGGTTATCGGGATCAATTGTTTCTGTGTCATCATCGTCCAATTTCCAGATGGTGCCTGTGGAGGGCTTTGTTAAGGTCAACTTGGAGGATGACCCGATCTGGTAGCCGGGTTTGTCGCAGGTGTACACGCCGTCGTTGTTCGTTACGTTGATGAAGCCACTGGTTATTAGCGTGAATTCAAGGTTGTTTTGGTTTGCTGCGAAGGTGGTGAGTTTTCCGTTCGGTTTCAAGTGCTCGAAGAGCTTGGAGGCTCCTTTAATGATCAATTCCGGGGTCGTCAGAATGTGGTCGAAGAGTTGGGTGGCTACAATTGTCGACCAGGCGAGTTTACATATTTATTGTCGATTTTTCAATCGAATTGGACGCACCTTGCAAGTTGGTAATATTGTCAAATGTTTCGGAGGTTATGTTTGTCGCTGAACACTTTGATTTCAGCTCTTGGACACAATTATCGTCATCCGCGATAATTAACACCGTGTCGGTCGATTTTATTTGGTCCATTCTACGTGTAGGCGGTAAATTTTCGGAATGAATTGTACAGATGATGATCGAGACGTGTTTGACTTCGACCCGCGACAAACGAATGACGACTGCCCACTAAATGTCTAAATAGTATAAATAGTCTAAATATCTAAAATAAAATATGTCGATATATCGATATTTTATTTTTGTTTGGACGATATTTTATTTTTCGATATATCAATATAACGATATTAAATAGTCCTATCGAAACGGTATAAAAGTCGATATTTTTAACCAAATTCTAATATATATATGGAACCGGGTTGTAAATATCATACTGGGACACAAAGAATCTTTTTTTAAATCGATTTGATAGATATCGATACTTTTTTATATTTTCGACATCCCTACTGCCAACTAGAGATGGGAATAATCGATTATTTCAATTATAAATAATAATCGGTTATTCAATGCCTCTGAACTGTTCATTTTGACTCTTGTGCCTTAGCTTTTTTTTTATTATTTATTTATATCATTTTGCATTCTCGTATATTTTTGTAAATTATAGCTCCCCTGAATATTAAAAATGAACGACTTCATCTAGAAGATCAAAAATTGCCATCATAAAATAAAAAAAAGAACGTATATCGCATCGTCAGACATAATCGCGTTCACTCCAAGAGATTCATATTAATAAGATGTCTCATAGTCGGTCGTCCATGCGGACAGTTCCACGGTTGTTCGATATCACCCATTTGCACCAGCAATTTCTTCATAGCGCCTTTGTTCAACGCCTTCCCGACCATCACCGACTTCCGGCAAGCGCGCGAGGCGAACATCCCCCTTATTCGCGACGGCCTGCAGTTCGAATCGGCGGCGCCCTCCTAGCAAACGAACGAACCCCCATTGCACGCAAATAACGCACCACCGAACGCACAAACCTTCAACATGTAGATCATTTCGTCGACGTCGTCCTTCCCGAAGACGGTGCTTCTCGACACGGGAATCTTCGTCAACCTGACGCGCTCCGTCGTCGCGCCGCGCGGATCGTGCGCGAAGAAGAAGCCGCTCTTGTTGAACAGCTTTTCGTTGTCGAGCAGAATCTGTTCGTCGACGGCCGACAGCTGCAACGGCTTCGCGCTAATTGCGCGCGCAACAGAATTAGAGAGGCGCCCAGGACGCAAGCGGCACACGCAACACTTACTTCACCAGGACTTGACTGTCTATCACGGTATTCCGCTGCAACATCTCGAAATTGTACTTTTCGTCGGCCGCGTGCTGGTCGACGATGAACAAATCCTCGCGCAGCGCGGCCACGACGAAGCCGTAGTTAAATTGGCCGACGACCTCCATCTCTTTGAACATCGCCGTCGAAAATTGCTTCTGCAACTCGCGCTCGGCGTCGGCGTTGCTTTGCGGCGCGATCTCCGCGCGAAACTTGACGATCATTTCGTTCTTCTCGGTCTCGACGCGTTCGGCTTCTTCGACGGCCCTTTTAATGGAATCGAGCGAGAAATTTAACACTCGCTCGTCAGACTCTTGCCCATTTTCCGTTTTGCACGGAGAATCATAGGTGATGCTAATCGATTGTGATTTCGAAGAACTGCAGGTTGATGGTATATCATCCAAATCAATTTCTTTAACGCCCTCGTTTATATCGGGCGATGCTCGTTTCAAATTAAGAAAATCATGAATCAATACCGAGGTCTCATTAATTTCGCTCAGCGCCGAAGGCGTAATATCTTCCTCATCGTCTTTGGGCTTTTTGACAATCTTAAATTCCGTCAAACACTTCTGCACCTTTTTCGGAGTTACCGGACACTTAACGACTTCCTCCTCGACGTCGTTTTTCTTACTTTCGACATCAACTCTCCGCTTCTTGAACAATTCCAAAATCGACTTGACGTGCGGTTTCGCATCGACCGCGTCGAAACATCGCTTCTCTCCGTTCTCCTGCACAACTGATGCGGACAGATTAAAATTTTGCATCTGGTAGGTGGACGGGAGGTCCTTGAAAGCTTCCAGCAGGCTCATCTTCACAGTGGCCATGAGTAATTTCTCCTGTTCGAGGAAAATCTGCCGCTTGTCGGGCGTCACGTTCACGTCGACCAAACTGGTGAGCACCCTAACGTTTAGATAAACGAACGGATACTGATTGCAATTAAAACTGCGATAGGTTTCGTTTATCAGTTTGGCGAGTTTGTGCGGTTCGCACGGGCGCGAATTGATGTAAAAGAATTGTCTGTCGGACGCAGGACGTCCGGAACCGTGCGCGGCGCTCGAAATATAGAAATGAAATTCGAAAGGTGTGGCTTCGGGGATTCGCCGGACGCTAAAATCGCACGCGATCGCTTCGCTTGGCTGCACGAGCGCGACCTCCATCAAGCGCGGCGTTTGTTTCGCGCCGAAAATGTTGATGATGTTATCCGCAACTGTGCCCGCACCGTGCGTGGACAAAACGACGTTTTTGCTCTGTCGAACCTGATTGCTGCACGTGAACTTGACGTTCGTACACACTAGACAATACGCGTACAATAACGTGCACATTTTCGTGAATTCCTTCTTAACGTTTTTCATAAACTCCTTACGTCTAACTGGTAAGCTGGCGAATAGGTTTGCCAACTGGACAGTCGTACCGACAGTACGTGCCATGATGCTTTGCATTATGATCTGTCCATTGTGGTCATATTGCAGTTTCATCCCATGCTCCACTGACGAATGTCTGGTGACAATTGATAAATCTGATAATGCACAAAGCGAACTCAGTGCTTCGCCACGAAAGCCCAGCGTTGCAACTGTTTCCAAATCGTTAAACTCGCGGATTTTTGAGGTGTAGTGTTTGAGTGCTGTGGGAAACGCAATTAGGATTAGGAGTAAATGTTAAAACGTTGCAGAGTTTTGCAGAGA
>JAODGE020006784.1:0-10983 GCA_027574965.2 Ecitophya simulans
GCAATCATTGAAATATAACAATCAAACAGCAAACGTAACTGTAATTCTCCTAGGATTCCTCGTTGTAAGTATTATTGCCACTGTTGCGGTTCTACTCAAAACATTCAACGCTTCATCGAAAACAAAAGAAGTACCCGTTGTTTGGGTGTAAACCAATGTAAAATATCTATTCGTACATAATGTTAATAATGGTACTTGTAAATAGATCCTAACTAATGTTGAAACGTTAAATATTTATGTGCTGTGTATGTTATCTATTTTTATGTAATAAAATTCACTTCGACGAAACGTTCGGTCTTCTTGGGAATACTTGGTTGGTGATTGCATTCGGTATACACAATGAGAATATAAAATGACATTCTATATTTGTGTCGTATGTTTGTGTATTATATAAAGTGACAATATATCGACATAATTACGTTTACGTGGTGTGTCTATAAGACGAGTAAGTATAGTTGTCATGAATGAATATATGTCTCTTAAGTTTTCGTATGATTGTATACGGGTATCATTAATTAGTTTAATTAATTCCTTTTTTGATATATCATATCGGCCGCGTTGAATTTTGATTCAACCGAATGAGCTTTGGAAGCCGCCCGCCAAAAGACGCCTCGCCGCTTGCATGCATAAAACGTCGACGTTCTCGTAAATATATTATTGTTTCAATTTGATCAAGTTTCACATAATAATCGCTATATTTATAATAAATTCAACCTCAAACATAAAATGCTCTATGAGTAATATAATAAAGAAAGAAAAAAAACTGTACACTTTGCGTGAACTGAATAAATGTGTGCGCACAAGGGCAACCGAACATAGTCGTCAAAGAAAACGAAAACAATTTGTAGAGAAAACGAAAGAGGATCAAGGAGAGAGCATTATTATGTAGCTACCGACTGCACTGTACAATAAAATAGTAAACAAATAAAATTACTAGAGCATTAAACTTATAAATTATAAACAAAATAGATGTAGGATTACGGTACGCATCGTTTTACGTAATTGATCGATGTCAAATCAAATGTTATACGTGATTCTCATTTTAGGCTGCCGCATCTTTAGCTATTTCTTCGAAAGTGACACGCGACCAAACGAAGAAAGAAAAATAATAAATAAATACACAATAGACTTAATTCTTTCGCCTTAATATTACTTCGGATTATCAATGGATGACCCAATCGTTCTGCGCACACTAAATCTGGATAATATAAATTAACATTTCAAAGAACGATTGGCTCACGCTCGTAAATAAAAATAAATTAATTATTTTTGCGTTTGCGTTGATTTTTGGGGATAATTTGAATAGGGGATTTTTACGCAGGCCAAGGTCTTCATTCTTGTTCAAGGAGTAGTAGTTGAATGGCTTAACCCTAATGGCATCCACAATCGATTAAAATATGTTAAATTACAGCTGAATAGGGTGGCGTGCGCCGTCAACTTAAAGATCGGACTCGCCATAGAGCGCTGTCGAGAAAGACATATAGTCGAGGGCGCCGGGCACTGCGTTGACGCCCTTGTAGGGTGGCATGCGCTGAATGCAGTATTCCGCTTGGTCGGGTGGCAATTCTCTTCTTAATTCGTCTGGCAGAATGTATGGCTGAAAGAAAATCGACAAAGATTGAAGAATCATCATAAAGGGTAATTATAGATAATCGCATACTTTGTCAGAAGCTAAAATGCGGAAACTGTCGATAACTTGTTCTGCGGTGTCTGTGTCGGTGCTTTCCCTTGTCATGAAGTCCAAGAAGGCATCAAAGTGCACATAGCCAGAGTTGTTTGGATCGACGACGGCCAAGATCCGCTGGAAATCGATGTCGCCTTGCCTGTCCTTGCCGATAGAATAGCCTAGAGACACCAGACAGGACTTGAACTCGTCGGGTGCAAGGCGACCGGTCCTGTTCTTGTCAAAGTGGTTGAAAGACGATCTGAACTCGTTGAGCTGCTCTTGCGTGATGCCCTTAGAGTCGCGGGTCAAGATCTGGTTCTCGACCTCGTTAATGTTGCGGTTGATGGAGGTCAAGAGCTGCTCCCAGCCGACGCGCAGAGTTTCCATTGTGTATTGAGTGTACCTATTCTCGAAAATCATGCTCTCTTGCACGGCTTGGTGGATCTTCTCGAGTTCTTCGATATGCGGCTTGTAGGCGTAGACGCCCTGTTCGTATTCCTTGAGGCGATGCAATTGATCTTCCAGAGTGCCGTGGAGACCCATACCGATGGCAGTGACGGCATCCAATTGACGTTCGATCCATGGACCGACGGCGTTAGCTTTTTCGGCGAATTGACGACGAAGCATTTCATTATCTACGCAGAACAAAGCATTAATTAAAAACTGCTGTAACTGCGTTAACGCTTAATTAACCTACTCTGTTGTTTCCTAAGCTCGGCTTGCAAAGTGGCGTCGCGTTGAGGAACTAGCGTTCTTACATCAGCCCACTTCCTGGTCAAGTCCTAGAAGCATCAAGCCAGTTAGCAACACTCACAGGACTGAAACGCGGATATCTAGAGTACTTCACAGTTACCTCTAGATTGCCAGTTATCCCTTCCTTAGCGGCACAAGAATTGAAAACATGCCGTTTTTCATCGCAATTACTTACAGATACAAAGGCAGGACGTTTTTGCAATTAAGTGCCTTTGTATTAATAAAGTTATGAGCGTTCACACATTTAGTAACACTTACATGAGCTGTGAGAGTAGTGTAAGGATTTTCCAATCCTCCGGGTACTTGGTGTTGCTTGACGATGGCTTCAACTTCCCTAACTAATCCAACAATGCTTTGGAATTCCCTGTCAGCCTCTCCCAAAGTAGCCTACAATTGTAAGTGAGAAGTGAGTAAACCGCAAATGATTTGCCTAATTCCCCAAGTCACCTTGAAGTGAGAGTGAGCATCAATGAGGCCTTGAATTTCTTCAACAGTGTGTACGATAAAGATGTCGACCAAATCCTCGCGGGTGCCGTCCAACCAGTTGTTGAAAGGCGCGGCTCGTTTGGCGAACTCCAAGTGCAAAATATCGATCTTCTCCAGAATCTTTTCAGCTTCGTCGAGGGCTTGACGACGGCGTTGAGTCAGCGCGCCGAGCCTATCCCACTGGTCGCAGATGCGTTGGCAGCGAGCGTTCACACTGACGCTGTCGTGATAGTCCAACGTACTGCGTGAGATACAGCAAGTTAGTAAAATTGAACAGAAAACAACGAGAACGTATTACTTGAGTTCTTGAGCAATGGCAGCGATTTGTTCGACGCGGTCCTGGTGGGCGGCAAGGTCCGACTCGAAAGCCTCGTGTTTCTTCTTCAGAGCCTTCAATTCGTTGAGACGGCATTGTCTGAAGTCCTGGCTCTGGAGCATCTCCTCCTTGCCGCGGGTCCATTCTTCGTGCGCGTCGGCCTTGTGCTTGAACTTCTGAGCCAAGTGCTCCAAGCGCTCCAAACGCATCATTTCGGAGAGGAGCCATTCCTCGAACGCCTTCTCGGCGCCCTCCAGGCCCTTCCAGGCGTTGGCGATGTCGGACACCATCTTGCCCTCGGTGGGCATGTACGCGGGGCGGTTCGAAAGGCGCAATTTCGTTTGCAGAGTGTTGAAGTTCGTCTCCAACTTGGCTTTCTGTTCGACGCGTGGTGGCTTGTGCTTGCGGCGGTAGGTGCGATACTCTTCCAATTTCTTCTGCACGCCAACCAAGGAGTTGTCGGTTTGGCGAGAGCCTAACCATGGCATAGTGCGACGGATCCATTCAAGGAGCTAAAATGTACCCATTCATTAATTTCTATTACATACATTAATTCCTATAAACTTACGTCGCTAGCCAAACGTTCATATTCTTCCATAAGACGCTCATTTTCTTGATTGACTTTCAAAACTTTGCAGATCCTGTTGGCAGCGGTCTCAGCCTAAACCACACACACAGAACTCAGTCGCCGATAACAAATAGTCAATGAGCAATATCAACTTTAATTTACAATTGTCAAAGTTGACATGAAATTGACTCGTTGAAAAAATTGCCCAATGACCGGTATTGACAAAAGTTGTTCGTTGTTACAGCAATACAGGTGTGATTGTACTCTATACAATTGGTTAAAAGTAATCACCTTTTTCAAGCCAGAAAAACAATGGTAGTACGACGATACATATGTCATAACAGCTCTTTCGTCGGGCATGGCGGTATTCTGTAAGTCTGCATGCGATTCATATTAATTACTTGCATAGGCGCTGACAAAAAATGTGTTATTGAAAAAAAAAGTGAATATCACGCTTCGCATATGTGGTTTGTTGCTCGGTCAAATTGACAGTACAAAATGTTAGGGCGATAAAACAAAGTACGCATGTGTTAGGTCAAGAAAACATTTCAGGGCCAACGCGCTATTTGCAGGAAAATCGCTCTCTACCTGTTGCGCTCCTTGGAACGCATGATAATAGCACGACACATAGGTCATAATTGCGCGTTCATCGGGCTTAGGAGTGTTGATTAAGTCTGCAAATACATATCACACTGTATCTTCCCGTAAAAAAATGAAAAACGTAAGAAAGACTATGCGCATTCATTAAGATATCAAATTTTAGATAGTGAAGCTTCTGCGTACCGTCAGGATCCAACATCCTAGGAATGTCGAGGTACTTCTCCGCGACGTCAAAGGCAGTGTTGAGGTTCTCGTACGGGTTGTCCTTGGACAGCTTGCTGTAATCGATGAGATCGGGACGATGTCTATGGATGAGGGCGCAGAAAGCGAGACCATCCTTGAAGGACAGGTGGAAGTTCTGCACGTTGACGTTCTTGTAGGGTGCGGTCTTGCGTTGGCACCACAACAGCAAGCCTTCCTTGGCGGTCATTTCTTCGACCGAGATGTCCTGGATGGCAAAACGAAGAATGATCGTCCAGATCATGCCTAACGTCATCTTGAGGTTACCGTCGACGATTTCTGTAAGAACCGTTCGCGTAAATATTTCCATTTTGCAGGAGGGATATTTAAGAAGCAGAGCGTACCTTCGGCGCCGATCGAAACCAATTTGACACCCTTGCCGGCGATGTAATCGAGGGCCTTGTTGACGTTGGCGATCTTGTGGAAGCGCATCTTGCCGCGGTCGGGCTTCGGCAGGGTCTCGCCGGAGATGACCTCGAGCAAGAGCATGAGCTTGAGGCCATTGCGGAAGTCCTCCTCGATGTTGTCGATGCCTGTGCCGGCTTTCCTCAGATGACTGTTGCACCAAGCGGTGAATGTCTGCAAGAGACGAGCGGCACGGCGATAAATATCACCATCGGGCGGATCGGCCGAAGAGACGCCACGCGTCGCACGACATTAATAACGCGCCGCCGCGCAGACCAACTGTTGGGATATTTGTTATGCGGCGACATGGATGAGCCGGACACGCGGCTAAAAATACGACGTCCTATTCTGCGCGCCGTCTGCGAGACGACAAAACGGCCAAATAAAAGGTACGATTTCATCGTCGAACTAACGTGCGGCATGATTTTATCGTCGGCACATCGCGATTCGCGGAAGTTCCGCATGATGTACGGCACAACTGGCGAATCTCTTCGCGTTTGCGCTCGCCAGATTTAATCATGGCTGGGTATTATTCTTAGGGCCGGGGGCTATTGACCAAGCGGGCGAGCGATCGCGACAAGCGTTGCGACGCCTCCAACCGCCACGGCTCGCAATATTTTTAGCCGCGCGCGAGCGTTGCGTAACGTCGGCGCGCAATGTGTAACGTAAAACGGATATTGGGATTTGAAGACAATTTGGCCGGATACCAAACGAAAGGAAAACAAATGTTCGAGAGTGAACAACCAAGCAACACGGCACCGGACCGGAATGCGATTTCAAGACAAGACGTCACATGCGCGTATCCTTAATAACCATACTTCAAACGTCTAATCCGTTTATTCGATTTTATAGGTCGTAAAACGTTTTGCCTGAACGACGCCGTGCGCGCTGAATGAGCTGTTACAAACTAGCAGCGACACATCGGCTAGTTCGCGCGTGCGGCCACGCAGGAAACGCGAGTGAGTCAAACTTTACGAAATCCTCAAATATCCGAATATCTAACGGCGCGCGTCGCCGCGCTAAATATAAAATGTGGGACGGGATTAAAGATGCCAGTTTGAACGCGGCACTGGCTATTAATAAACGCCAATTGCTCGCAGCTCTGCAGCCGCGCGCGGCTCGTCGCAGCTTCGATCGCAAACTCGCGGACGAAAACATCGACGGATTTCTTTATGACCATGGCTCACATTAGCGCCCGCTAGCAGGCAGCAAATGCACCTTCACATTTCGATTCGATTTAGTTTCGCGCGCTCTCCGCCGCGCCACCTCTTTCTTCCCACCCACCGGCTCGGCGATCGTTTTACTTTCGCGCGCGTTCGCACCTAAGCGTTCGAGCCGGCGAGCGCGTAAACGGCGGGTAATTGTGGACGTTTAACATTTTCATGTAATATTCATGTAGGTACGACATGTAACGTTGTAACATTGACGCATGTCGGGATCGGAGTCAATGCAAAAAGTGTTAGGACGTCAAACACAGACACACCAAATGCGCGCATGCCGATGCGTGAAATTTAATCGGCCACTCCGTATAGTTTTACATCATAATCACCCAGGAAATATATTATTACGCGGAGTTTACGTGTTCTGAGTTTCCTGTGTACACAGGAGACGCCCAGCGTCGTGCACGTTACGTTCGCAGCGACTAATGAAGTTGGCATTAATACAGACGATTTCAGAAAGCACAAGAAATGTAAAAGTGACATTATGGAGCCAATCTCGAACAATTTGCGGTTTTACTATTTTCACGTGAAGGAGCACCGAATGAGTCACGAGGTGATTTTTGCGCGAAGTTCGCCAGCTGTAAAATTTGCGCGGGCATAGCGCCAAAGTGCATTTATGCAACAACACCGGCGAGATGAATTTCGATCTTGTGAGGGTTGCGCGATAAAAAAAATTACGAAAATTCCTTGAAGCCGCCAACGTTGCTAACCATCTCAACGCGAAATTGTCGTCCGACAAGTTTAAAATATTGCGCCAACCTTTTCCCGCGGTTAAGATGAGTAAATGTGTACCTTTATATTAGTCCTCTGCCAATGGGCGTTAACCGAATGCAAATTTCTCCGGACGCTTAACAAATCCACCATGGACAAGTCACTTCGGTCCGATTTTCCTTCATCCGAAACCACAACATCGACACAACGAATTTTTCTGACATCGCGCGAGAGTATCGCAGATCAATATGACGTATTGACAGTGAAAACGCATAAATGATGAAACAACGGCAAGTTTGACTTCTGAAGCATCTCGACATGCTGGTATCTGCACCCGGTCGTTTCCGCTCGTAAAAAGGAGCGTTAAAAAGTCTCGGCGTTCCACGAACGAGCGAAGGGCGACAGCCGAAGAACAATGCCTCAGCGACGCGGTTCCTTAACGGTACAGCACATCGACGCATCCACTTCCAGTCTCGTACATCCTGCGCGCATCGGCAGCATCTTCGTGTGTGCGGTAACGAAGCGTAAGTGCGCGCTCGTCTACGTTAACAGCTCGTTGAAGAAGCGAGCTCGCGAGCTCCTCACAGACAACAGACGAGCGCGCTGTAAAACCGCAATAATAACCATCGGAAGAAACACACGAGAAGAGATCTTTATTATGTTGGCATCTCCTGCGTATCGCGGGCTATTAAACGATCGTAATGAGTGACGCTTAATTAAGTTAAAACCATGTAACTTTGTTACAGAGGCAGCGCCAGGCCGGAGAGATTGTTGGATGAATGTTAAGCGATCATTATTTAAACAAATCTCTCTCTATCTGCCCGAACTATCCTTTTTAGCGCATGGAGAAACTCCACGTGATTTATTGAGAATTTTCGAAGAACAAATCAACGATTGTTGCATTGTGGGTCATATTAATGCGCATTAAGCAGCGTTCAAAACAAACGAACAAAAGCGACAATAGGCAATCGCTACCAGACATAATTAAGACCGAGCCGGCGAGACTTTCCAATTCCACAAACGTCCAAACGTTTTTCCGTGTTTTTGATTGTGTCGCACACGTTTTATTCCAAAAACGGCAGTCGCATTAATGATCTAATGCGCCTACTTGGAGTGATAGATGCGTGCGACGAAAGATAATTAACGCGCCGAGCGAGGCCTAGACCGGTGGTAATGAAGCAGATGACGGTCGGGCCGACATCAAAAACCGGATAATATTCGACGTTGTTGTTAGCGCTGATGGAACGCAACGGATTTGCGCGCTGGCTGCGTAAATATTTGCGCTGCTTATGGGCATGTCCAGTGTAGTCTGGCTACCATCGTCCGCGTCGACGATGGAACACTCGTGCAGCAATCAATTAACCTTCATTAGTTGCAGAAGGAACAAACGGACGAGCAACAGACGCGCGCTGTTTGAAGATGAAATTTAACAAATCGTCTGTTTATATTTGCGCATTCGCACACGCAGAGCGTGGACATTCCGAGGAGCGCAACTTATGGCATCATCTCAGGGCACAGACGCTTGTCTAAATATTCGCTTACTCCGATTGGAGTCGCAACGGCACATTGCACGAAAACCTCGCGGAAACGTCGACGTTTCATGAATTTTACAATCGCCGAGCATTTTATCAGCGATTCCATAAACTCCCAAGCCAAGGTCGAGAGCGTGTGCACGAACAAATCGCCGTGTCGAGTGATATTGGTACCTAAGCGGCTCGCGACCTAGCAAACGGCGAATGCAAAATACTTGGCTGGTGCCGATGACAAAAATAAATATATTTTTTATAGGGACCCAGTAACGTCTGGTTGAAGTTACAAATTGTGTGCGAAGCGTCGGCGCGCGTGTCGCAATCGAAAAACATGCGAATTTTGGCAGAAACTTTTAAAAGTGTCAAGCGGCAAAGAATTTTATTTTAAAATTTATTCCGTCTAGTAGCGTTGATGTGCTTGACAAATTGAACGGCCGCGCGTCGGAATTAAAAATAAATGTAGGCCGCGCGACGTGTTTATTGGTATAAGTACGTCTGCCCGATGGCACCTCGCGCGGGCAATTAGCGAGCTTTGAATTAATTAAATCTAGGTTATCGCGTTCGAAACGAGTCCCGCGGCGAGATCGAGCGAGGCGAACTTGAAACTGAACTGGTCGCGTTTTCCGCGCTGCCCACGGCTGAGACGTTGTGCTACTCTCTGGCGTCCGTGGGTATCTCTTCATTTCTGCCCCGTGCGCGGCATCGTTCATTACCGTTACGCCCGGCGTCGTGTTTCGCCGGAGAGCGTATTGGCGGCATTGTTTTTGCCCACGTGGCGCGTTGCGCGATAAGTCCGGCGGGCCGCCTAGTCGCGAAAGTTTTCCTTCCTTCTGCGTCGACGTCGAAGCGTGCTCGAGTTTCGCCAACTATCGCCATGCACCTTCGACATTCGACATTTCGAAACGACATTAATCACCGGGCGCTGCGCTCGACGGCTAATGATCGCAGGAACCGTCGCTGGTCCGCCGCTGTCGCCGCGCAACATTGCACCGCGATGCCGAACAAAGAAATCGGATTGGATTTCTAGTTTCTACGACGTTGCACTGTCATAACCGGACGATACTGGCAACGAGGTTTCCTACAATTCCGAATGATTATTTTATTGCGCGGCTTGCAACACGCCCATTGTTATTGCACAACGTCACTGGCTGATAGCAGCCAAGGAAACTTCGAAAACAGAAGAATGTGCAATAAAAAAATACGTGCGGCTTCTTGCAATGCTTCCTCTCTTATCGCATTACGGCGGGGTCAAACACAACACGACCGCTTTTTTGTTCCACGCGATCGGTGCGAAATGCATGCGTCGCGTTATTAAAGCGCCATCAAGGTTGGCGCTCGGCGCATTAAAAATGCGTCAAGGTCGCGGAGGTGACAGAACTTAAAAACAACAACGCAACGAAAACAACTGCACGCCCGACTCGTTCGTAATTCGATATGAATGGCGCACGCCGACACAACGACACCAACAAAACGACAATCAACCTTTCTAATTATGAATTATTCACGAATTTATTTCTTACGCCGACCCCTAGCTCGATTGGACGTTGATATGCGAGCACGGAACGAATTGCAATCCGACAATTTCCTGCAACACTCAAATTCTATTACGCACCTAATTTTTGTTACCAAGCCTGTGCGAATAGAGGTATTCCGACTGCGTGAAAGGAAGGAAAGCAAAACGATTTGTTATTGCAAAATCATTGACTTCTCACGCAATAATTACAACCATTTGGATTCTTAGGTAGGCGAACCCGAAATATTTCAGTATGCCGCCGAAAATGACTGACATTGAAGATTAGTTGCGTACAAAATATTGCAAAATATCAATAACCGAGAGAATTTAAAGTGACTTAAGCGTTATGCACTTCAAAAAAGATTTGATTTTAAAACGGCAGCAAACGCATCTAAGTTCAAGACTTGGGAATTAAGGAATGCGAAACATTCAAAATCGTTTAATTAAATATTATTTAAGTCGTCGGGGCAATCAATCATGCCACATGCTTTATTGCTTTTTAATCAAAGCGCCCGAGTATTTAATAGCTATATAATGATGTGGCTTACAGAACTTATGAATTTTTCCTTTGGTTATCACGCTTTGGCAGCGTTCCATGAAAACACGTGAACGGGGCCCGGAATTAGTTATTTATGTGTCAAGTGTGTTTGAATCTTTAAATATTTTGATGCTTTTAAGATGCCACAGTAAGTGTAAGACAATATTTGTCTAACTTCTGCCACCGTATTTTGTAAATAATTGCCTTATTATTCTGAATATTCGGTATTCGATGAAAATAAACTAGAATTCTGGACTTTGTGCCGTGAATCATTGTGTAAACAGAATTTTAAGAAATGCGAAATCAATCAAACACAGCACCTGTTAAAGGTAAATCACATTTTATTACTAAAATGCCCAACAATATAACATAATGAAGTAGCAATACACACTTAATGCTCTTTAATCAATAGTAATTAGGGCTAACCGTAAACAATGA
>JAODGE020006786.1:0-52682 GCA_027574965.2 Ecitophya simulans
ACCGTGATGAAAGGGAAGCCAGGAACACCCCGTGTTCGCTGCGGAATTCACTGCGCCATGATCAGTGCCCGCCCCCCCCCCCCTCCCCTAGTGCAGGCATCCTTCACTCTGGCTAACGAGCTCCTTGCTGAATGGGTGAGGAGGACGAGGAGGCACGATTTCGCAAGTGAGGGCACCACTCGATCCCGGAGTGAGGTGGACCAAGACACTCGTGGCATCGTGCGCCGTGCACAATGTTTGCCCTTGTGAGCTTCATGTCGCGCAGGTAGGCCCAGCGCGTGTCCTGCTGTATGTGCTCGTCGTCGTCTGGGCGCATGCACCTACACAGCCGTGCCAGCGTTGCAAACCCAATTTCATCGAAGTCGGTGCTACGGTTAACTGTGTCTACCAAGTCCAGTGCGCCTTGCAGCCACGCAGCCACGTCCACATCTGGTCCTCGCGAGCCCTCAAGTATCCCGCACACGCCATCGATGACCTCGCGCGCCAGCACAATGTCAGCGTGCACCTTGTCGGGGTCCTCCCCATCCGCGAGCACCATCACGCGTTCCTTCACACAGCATCTCCCGCAGCTGAGGTCCACGCCGCGCCACGGCAGCAGCGCCTCCGGGGCCTCCGCAAGCACGCGCGCTCCAGATCGCACCAGCTCACAGGCCTCAGCATTGTCGGCACCGTGCCGGCGTCCCACGCTCAGGGCACCCACCCGCAACCACATCTCACGCAGTATTAGGCGAAGTCTTACAGCGGTTTCACAAGCTGACGCCACCACATCGCACGCGGCAGCGCAGTGCCCACAGCGTGGGCACACACCCGCCACCATACTCACCTCCACCTCCCCGCTTCTGCCGCCGCACGAGCTGCACCCCATGCGCTGCCACTGCAAGGCTAACGCATCAGGGAGAGCAAGATGAGAGTCTGTCGTGGGTTCACGCTCCGGGTGGTCCTCCACAGGCAACTCCCCTGTGTCACCGCATGGCGACGGTAGCGGCAGCGGAGCCTGCCTGTATCCGAGTGGGTTAGTGATTTCAGGAGTTAGGGTCTGCATGAATCCGCGAGCGGTGCCACAGCGCCCGCACTGTGGCACCGCGCTGTCACCTTCGTGGCCTGTAATGACCGCAACCTCAGTGTTCACATGAAGGCAGTTGCCCTGCAGACAAACCCACACTCGCCTCGTCCCCAACGCACGGGTAACTGAGATGTTTTCTGCGGTGGGGGTCTCAGTCTCCTCGCGCAGGATGGACTGGTACCATGCCTCCCACTGAGCCTCCGTCGCGCCGAGTTGTGACGGCAGCTGGTCGCCACACCCCCGGCACAGACGCGCACCTGGGGGGTTGCTAACTTGACAGCCATCGCACACCTGTACGACCCACTGCACATTAATACGTGGAGTGAGCGCCACCGCCCCGAGCTCCGGTGGCTCGGGCCTTCTGCCGCCTTGGCAGCCCTCACAACGGTTCAGCATCCACAGATTTAAGTGGCGGCACTGCACGCACACCCACAGTGTTGCCCAGTTGATGCGACCGGCGACTGCGGCCGCTACAGTGGGAGCCAGCGTGCCACATTGCGTGCACCACGGCCTCGCCATCCCAAGTGGCTGGGGCCCCCTCCCGCAGCCGCTGCACGTGAAGGCACTCTCTGCGAGCGCGGACTCCAACAACGGGGCTGGGTGCCGGCAGGCAGAGCAGAAGAAGATGTGCTGCGCACCGTTGCGATGTTGGCAGTCGGTGCACCTCCAGGGCCGCATAGGATAGACCTGCTTGACGTGAGTGGCACAGGCCACCTCCTCGATGCGGCGGCCCGCCACCTCGGCCGTCTCGCTGTCATTGGTGCGATCGCTCCAAGAAGGGCCATGAGCGATTGTGGTGGTACTGGTGGCGTCACAGGGGGCGGTGAAGGCAGCGCCACAGAGGACGCACGACTCCCGCGGCGTGACATCAAAGCCATTACACTCTGAGCACTGAATCACTGCAGCCTCCAGTGCCCCACACAGCGTGCACGCGTGGGTGGAGCGGCTATTCCAAGAGTGACAAGCAAAGCACTGCCAGGGTCGCCTCTGCTCCTCCACCCGCTGGCGCCTCCTCAGACACTCTGCCAGCGCCTCACGCACCGCTCCACCTCTACCCTCATCGAGCTCAATTTCCTCCATCCTCGTTCCACCGTCATTCAGCGCTGCGCCTGAGCGGAGAACGGCATCTAGTTGGCGCTGGCACTCCGGAGATAGTGCGTCCAACATGGCCTGTATAAACAGCTTTGAGTACCGGCCCACAAAGTCGGTGGCCAGCGACCGTAAGAGTGCGTGAACGCCGATGCGATAGTCTTCACGAAGAAACACCGCGACAGTCTCCTGCATAACGGGCATGTAAGGGCATGCGCGCATCGTCGTGATAATCGCGGTGAGGAACTGCGCTTCCATCAGCAGCGCGAGGCCGGGGGCCCGCTTCTGTTCCGGCACGGAAGTGAAAAACCCCGCCACAAGAGCACCAACTGAGCCACACAGCAGTCCATCTGTCTCTCCGTGCGCTATCACGAACTGACGAAGCAGTGCGCTCGCCGTGGCCACCACGAGGATGCGCACCGCTGCATCATTGGTGCTGGCAAGCTCACACGCAGGAGCCGCCTCGCCACCACCGCCAACACTGGATGCAGCGTTATCACCGCATTGCAGGACACCACGCAGCAGAGCATCAAAACAGAGAGCGGGGTGAAGAGGGGAGAGGGAGGTGTGGAGGTGCTCGTAGTGGTCACGGAGCAGGCGGCCTGCCAACTGCTCCGCCACCCCCACTCCATCATCGGTGGCCTCGAAGGCGGACACCTCGTTCAGGACTGCTGCTGCCGCCGCGCCCGACACAGCCTCCAATATCAGAGACTGGATCCCCGGCGGGACCCCCGCCACGAAGCGTCGTCGAGTCCCCTGCAGAAAGCCCTCAAACGCTGCAAGTGCCTCCACAGGTCTCTTGGAGAGCAAGAGCGCCTTCCCCATCTCCCAGCTACCGCCAATGGCGGGGCAGCGCGCGTGCAGTGCACTCACCGCGCCATAATCCCCCATACGTAGGAAGAGTTTTGTGCTCAGTCGCAGCCCCTCCTGCAGCTTCACGATCAGATTAGCGCGGGTCCGTGGGGTGAGGTGGCAGAGCAAGGCCTGCTCCGCGGGCGTTACCACTGCGCCGGCGACACCAGTGGTCGTGATGGTTGTGGCGTGGCCACGTGACAACGAGCGCTCGTGATCCTCGAGC
Source organism: Ecitophya simulans (assembly GCA_027574965.2). Lineage (NCBI taxonomy): Eukaryota > Metazoa > Arthropoda > Insecta > Coleoptera > Staphylinidae > Ecitophya > Ecitophya simulans. The sequence goes on from JAODGE020006786.1 coordinate 3,231, forward strand.
AGTCGTAGGTGGCGCACACAGGCGTCCTGAATCAGTGCAACGCGCGTCAGCATGGCACTCTTGCCTGGGCCTGTTGGCCCAACAGCATCCACAGCGAACTCACTGGCGTGGCCGGCAGTGATGAGCGTGGCGGCGTCCACGAGAACAGTTTCACGCCAAAGCAACGCTCCCCCGTTCGGGAGCTGCGCCATATCCCCGGACTGGATGCGTGAATACCACCGGGCGGCCAGAGCGCCATCGCCGCCGGTGGAGCCACTGGAGCCAGAGTCGATGCCTGAGGTGCGCTCGTGAAGGTACAAGATGGGCACCAGGCGGTTGTGCTTGCCAAAAGACCCGATGATACGCCGGATGGACTGATACGCACCAACTGCAGCAAACTCCGCCCTCCGCGCCGCTGCTGCTGCTGCGCCGCTGCACCTCCTTGGGTGCCCATGGTGGCGCTGCGGCTTGCGTGGTGCTGCCTGCTGGGCAGAGGAGTGGGTCCCATCACCAACATTGTCGCAGAGGTCCAGTACCTCCCACGCACTTCGCAGCAGCTCCGTGATGGCCAACTCCCAGTAGCGGGCCAGCACGCCACCCTCCATCGTCTCAACGCAAGCACCGCCCAGGCAGGCATAGGACTGCAGCGGCCTCACACCGCCACCCATTGGCGCCACAGCGTCCACACGGCTGCAGCCCTGTGCGCTGGGGGATGCCGTTGCTGTCCAACGAGGCGAGGGGACTGTGAAGAGCCGCAGCGCTGCCGCACACGCAGGAAACAAGCTCCCCTCCTCCTCCTCCGCGCTGCCTGGAGCGCTCGTCACTGCGATTGTGCCCGACAACGCAGCGGCGGGGGCGTCGCTTCTGTGGGAAGCGCTAGCATGGCCAGACAGCTCTGCCCATGTAGCAGCGCAGATGCACTCCGTGACGGAGTTGGCCCATCGGCTGACCTCCTCCGGCGTTACCCTAAGCCCCGCACCGCCCGCCGAAGCAATCTCCCGCTTAGAGAGGCGGTAGAGGAGCCAAGGCAGGGCGCTGGGGCCCATCCCAGCTGTGTCCGCCAGTCGCTGGTCCACCTGCTGGAGCAGCCAGGCCACACAAGGGGTCGCGGCCCAGCCACTGGCGCTCGCAGCGTGCAGCAGCAGCTCCAGTCCAGCGACGGTCTCGCGCTGCTGCCGTGTGACCACGAGAGCCAGCAATACACGTGCCTCCTCACGCCAGGGCCATTCCGCGCGCGCGGAGACACCAAATGGTGACGCTGACTGCGGAGTAATGGATGTGGTGGTGGTGGGGAAGTTACGTGACGATATCTGATATGGGGCACGCAGGGAGCGCTGAAGCGCCAAGTAGTGCAGCACATCACGGGTGAGTGCGTCCTGTACGCGGGCCACTCTCGCAGCATCCTCTGCAACACCAGACAAAGTGGCAACCGCCTCAAGCTGGCTGGCGAGTCTTGGACGCCCCCGCGCAGTGAGCGCGGTGCTGTTGTTGCTACTGCTGCTACCGCTGTCGTGTGCGAGTGCAGGGCATGCCATCACCTGCTCCAGAAGACTGGTCAGGGCCCGCAGGTGTGAGTCCACTGTATTCAGCCACTCCCAATCAGGTAGATTGCGTGCGCTGCCGTCTGCCACATCCACGGTGCGAAGATCACGCAGCAGCGACGGCTCTCCGTCGTGTAGGTGCTTCCGGAGTAGCAGAGCACGCAGCGTCCAGGCAGCAGTGCGGTCGCCACTGCTGGTGTTCCTATGGGTCCCTGGACTTGAGGACACACGCGGGCCTTGAAAAACAGATGACGACGATGACGACGGGGCATCAGCGGTGCGAGAGATAGTCTGGCGCCGGACTCTCGATACGATGGATCGCGGCACTGCTGGTGCCGCATAGAGCACTAACCCCATGCGGGGGCGTGGAGGCGGCCGCAGCATTTCTGTTACCCACAGCCAGTGCGCCGTCCAGCATGAAGGCCAAACAGGGCGTCTACTGGAAAAAAGGAAGGGGCGAGAGAGAAGAATGTAGGGAGGGTATGAGGGTCGTTACAGAGCAGGCGCTACAGGTAGCGTTTGTAAATACTTTGTGTGTGTGTGTGATCTGCCAAGATGCTAGAATATATATATATATAAACGTTCGTTTGTGGTAACGGCAGACTAATCAGTAGGAGTGAGAAGGGAAAAGGGGGAAAAACAGAAGTGGTGTATGCCGAATAGGGCAAAAAGTGGAAGAGTGAGAGAGAGAGGATCGAAGACCGCTCATTAGTTTGTGATGGGCTCCGCGGGCTACTCGGAAAGAACACAATGAAATTGTGTGTAGAGAACAGGGGATAAAGGAGGGGGAGCCGAGCCTCCCAATGCACTGCTCTACTGGCTTGCAATATGGAGATAGTTGGGCAGGTTGTGTTCAGTCGACCTACTCGAACGTTTTACGCGCCAGTGCATCGATGACATCCTGAACGCTCACCGCACGATTATTGACCACTCGGATGCGCTCGACTGGTTCATAGAAGGGCCAGATAACCTCCCGGTGCAGTAGCTCGACTGCCCTCTCCAGGCGCTCCGTTCGTATGGCTGATGCCGAGGAAAACACCTCCTCCTGCTCACTCTGTGTGCCTACGCTCTCACTCGGAGCATCCTTTACATACGCAGAAAAATCCATCACGACGTTTATATGTGTGTGTTGCGTGTGCGTGCGCCACCCTCGATGTGGCTTCTTGAGAGAGAAGCGAGAAGGAGCGTATCAGAGCAATAGAGGTACAGAAAGGGAGGGGGGGTGCAGTTCTCCGAGTAGTGTGAGATGGGGAAATCCACAGGACAGGTTGCCGCCCGCCCAGTGCTACAGATCGCTTTCCTGCTTCCATGTAACCTACTCTTCGCTGCAATCTCTTTCTCTATTCGCACTTTTTTTTTTCGGAGTCTCCGCTTCTGCTTCCGTAATGGCGAGTATGGCTCACTCCATCAATAGCAGCAGGTGCAGCACCGCCCCTATCCGTGCCCCACACGCCGCCACCCTCCCCTCCTCCACTCCCATTGAACGGGCCAGCACTTCCGCGTTCTTCATAAGCAGCCGTACCCCAGCCGCCATCGGCGCGCGGTCGCTGGCGCGACGGCAGTAAAGGGGAAAGCCCCCACCAGTAGTGCCCTCATACCCGGCAGCGAGGACCTGGCCTGGCGCTACGTCTGGCCGGGCCAACACACGGCTGTGCGCGCCGGCCATGAGCATCGGATATGGCACCACGCAGCCATACAGTATTGCCAGCGTGTTGAGAAGATGGCAGGCGTACCCAAGCGCAGTCGCCTCCTCCAGCATCTCCGCGTAGGAATTGGCGACCAGGGTGCTGCCGCCGGCCCTGTCCCCGCGCAGTAGCACTGGCAGGGTGGCGTGGAGTATCTTGTCCTTGGCGCTGTCGGGCGGGTGCGGGGCTGGCGGTCGCAGGCCATACTCCTGTACCGCTAGCTCCACGGGAAACATGTGGCTCAGCTCCAGGACACGCCTCCGTCGGTGGTTCGCCAGACTCGCTCGCCAGTCCGCACGCAGCAACTCCACGGCACGCATCTCTGCCACCTCGCCACTGCCTGCACCGCTATCAGTCCCGTTATGCAGCTTCCCTCTGCCGCAGAATTCCCCGTCCTCTCCGATCAGCGTGAGGGCCTCCTCCAATCGTGCCAGAACCTGGCGCTTCTCCTCCACGCCGCGCTGCATCCTCTCCCACTCCAGCGTAGCCAGCGTCACCCTTTCACGCGCCTTTATCACTTGTGCTTGCAGAAGCGCGGACGCTGCCTCCCGGCCCACCAACGGCGCGTGTGCAGCCGCAGTGGTGTCCATCGCCTGCATGTGCTCAGCGCGTCGGGCCCGTGCGATGGAACCCCAATGCCTCCACGCAAGCGTGGCAGTGGTGAGAAGCTCCAGGTCACCAACCGTCATCACCTCCTCCGTCCGAGGTCCTGCGCCGGCGAGGGGGGAGGAGAGCAGCGATTGTGATAGTGGCTGGTATGAACCAACACCCGCAGGAGAGCGACTCCACACTACCTCAGCGGGATATGGTTGCTGACACTGCCTGGGGGCCGCCCCTGCATGGGCCTCTGGTGTTGCCGGCCCGAGCGTAAAGACTCCGTCCTGACACTTGAAGCATATCACAAGATCGCCTCCAGACTGCGATGGGGCCTCATCCCCGTGTGGCTCGTAGTAGTCCGCCTCCGTAGTGGAGTGGCCCAAGTACCGCAGCTGCCGCGTCAGGTCAACGTCCCACTGGCAGAGTAGGGTGCCCCCGGGTGGGCGCTGAGGAGCGGGGGGTCCCTCCGCTGCCCTGTGCTCTGATGCGGAGTCCGCCACCACCGCGGGCTCGCCATCGGCACAGTAGAGCTCCAACAGGAGACGGGTAGCGGCGCCGTGGCGGCGCAACACACGATCGGGGATGCAGCGCCAGGTGGGGTGTTGGGTGCCCTGACTCACCTCACTGATGTGCACCACCTCTCCGGTGAGGAACAGGCGGAGGACGTAGTAATAAGCCCCACAGAGGTCCACTGCCAGAGTACAGTCCGCGTCCACGAGCGCGATTGACGATGAAAACGGGTGCTGCATCGGTAGTTTCTCCACGACGGTGGTCGAGGTGCTCGGGCCAGCGTCTGGGTGGTGGCCAGGCGTGGGCCCATCGGCTGCGAGGGATACGGGGGTCCTCTGGTAATCTGAATCACCAGTGGCCCGCTGAGCAAAGGAGCCCTGACCACGCATTTGGAGAGGTCCTGGGAGGTTGCGCGCGTATAACTGCTGGACATGACGGAAGCAGTGGAACTCCAGCGGTAGAAGAGAAGTCATCACCTGTGCAGTCCTGAGATTCCTAGACTGGGCGCGCGGGGTGCTAAAAGGGCCCCAGTGCACATGTAACTGCCCTTCGTGTACGTGCGTGTGTGTGTGTCGGGTAACCAAAAAGTGAGAGGAGAAAAAGCAAGAGAGGATAAAGAGCAGAAAAAAAGAGTAATTTACCCAGTGTCTGGGTAGTACAATGTGAGTGCTCTCCAGTAGCATTGAAACCACAACATACACCCCCCAGTGGTAGACGGCTCGCATGCCTTTCACTCATTTTCTCTCTCCCTCTCTCTGCGCTGCTGTGTGGCGGGCAAGCACGGGGGGGAACAGGAATGGCGTCCGCAAACAAACAAAAAAGCCCTTCATCCTTGCTGATGCTGTCTTGTGTTAATGTGGGAGCTGCGATTATGGTCCTGCAGTGAGGATGTCCGTCACTTCCTTTCCTCCCCCTTAATGTTAGCGTGGTTTATTTTTTTTTAAGCTCTTTCAAATTACTCGTAACAAATAAGCAATGGATCTGCGCGCACATTCACAGACACACACACACATACACCAGTGGAAAATGCCACGCACACACGTGGACACACACGAGGAGAAACAGCACGTCCTCCGCCCAATAGCCCCTCCGCATCCCCCACATGTTCACCGTCAGCAACAATTCCCACTGCGGTTTACTCGGGGGAAGCCTTGACGGGCTCCGTCGGGCTCACGCGTGAGTGGCCTTCGCAGATGCGGGCACACATCACGTGGGCTGACATGGGGTACGCGGAGAGACACACCGACTTGGTCACGTAGTCCACGCCCTCCATGTCACAGTCATCCGTGCAGGACACACAGTAAAAGGCGGACACGTTCTTGATACCGCCCTGCAACGCATCGTCCACAGGGCTTTCCAGAGCCGCCTGCGCCAGCTTTGTCGGCGTCGCCACAGGGGCGGTGAGTTGATTGGTCAGCCCAATCACCTCTGCGCCGTGGGGCAGGATGGGGGCGATGGAGCCGGGCATGAGCCTCATCAAGGTCTGCCCCTCCGCCGAGGACACGCTTCCATCCCGCAGCAGGACAGACATGAGGCCGCGGAAGCGAGCGAATGTGCGGGGAGGGCGGAGCGCCGGGGACACCTCCACTACTTTCCCTGATCGCGCAAATAGATTAATGTACACGCGCAAGTGGTGGTGATACGCGAGGTCGCTGTCGAAGAGCGCAAGCAGGCACTGATGAACAATGTCGGGACGCACCTCCCTCAGTGAGTCATTGGCAATCTCCGTCGTGGCGGCGCGGTCGTAGGCATCCACAAGGCCCAAGTTGCCGAGCAGCAGGCCAGCCTTCTCTAATATCACAACGACATCACGACCACTCTTCCTCACCGCCATCGGTCGTGGGAAGCGCGGCCGGTTCTCGAAGCCCCTGCCAGCGCCTGAGAACGAGCCGCCGCCACCCCGTTGAAGGTGGCGCGGGGTTGGGGTGGAGTCCTCCGCAACCTGAGGACGATATCCACCGCTGTGAGCATTGCCACGGCCCCGGAAGCCACCGCCGGACCCCCTGAACGCACCCACCTCGCTGCGGAAGCCACCCCTGCCTCTTCCTCTACTGCTGTCACCAAAGCCCCCTTCCCGACGACGCTTGAAGTCGTCACGACCCCGTCCGTCACCGCCACCGCGCATGTGTCGGCGTGCCTGTGCCGGTCGGGTGTACTGTAAGTTTGAAGTGCACTGAGCACCTGCACACGCGCTGGCTCCAACCCTCTGCGGTATGACTGGTCAGGTATTTCGGAGTAGAGTGAAAGAGAGAAAGAGAAAGAGAAAAAGGAGAAGTGGAAAGGAGGCTTACGAGCGTAGTGCTGTTGGCGGCCGCATCATATGGAAAGCAGGCGCGCCACCAAGTGTATTCTTGGCTCCGGCGCATGCAAAACAGCAAGTACAAAAAATCATCATCATCATAACAACGGGACTCTAAAAGAGAATACGTATTGACGTTATGATGTGGAGGTTTTTTTTGTGTGTGTACACGTGCGCGTGTTATTATTATGATTCTGCAACACATATAAAGATAGGATGGGAGAGGAGAACAGAGCAAACAGGGACGCAGCACCAATAAAACAAAGCAAAATGAACTACCTAGCGGAACTCCCACAAACGACGCACGCCAGACGACAAACGACTCCGGGTCGCCTACCAAACAGAAACAGAGGACGACAGGAAGCCAGTATATAAAGGGGAAAAAAAGGGCACAGTAAAGCACACCGTGCCTCCGCTATTCCACATCAATGACATCCGGTGAGACATGTTGACTGGTGATGCAGCGACCAGCCGCTGCAGGGCCAGCCGCGAGTGACCCACTCGACAACGTCACGACCTCGTCATCCAAGACGAGGTCACCACCGCCCCTACTGTTCGTGGCGCTGATTGGGGGCGATGGTGTGCCAGAGCAACCGAGTAGAGCCTTTGACGAGCGCTCAGGTGAGCTGCAGTGGTGGTTGGTGCCCCTGTCTGCCACCGGTGGTCCGGTGGGTGCTGGCGGTGTGGTGACAACGTTGTGGCCCGCCTCTCTGATGCGTGAGAGGGCTTGGCCGCTCAGATAAATGAGCGATGTGAGCTGCCGACCAGCCTCCGCCACCTCTGCGCCCGTCCACTGGGCTCTCGCCCTTGCAGCAGGGGAGGAGGTCAGCTCCATTCTCTGCAGCTTGGCATCTGGTTCCTCGCTCGTCCCGCCATTGCCGCCAATCGGTGATGATTCAGTCACAGAGTGCAGTATGAAGTCCAACGCTTGCTGGCACTGCCGCAATGAATCTAGCACATGGCGAGGCGACGCAACCTGCAGCGATTGTGGCGGCTGGGTGACAGTGCCTCGCTCGCACTGTCGGTGCTGTCGCAGCCGCTCATAGGCTGCTAAACGTGCGCTCACCCGCTCGTCGTACGCACGGCGCCGCTCCACACAAGTGCTTTGCTCCGGCCGCTGCCACGCGTCGCCACGGATGAGGGCCATCAGCGAGGTAGCGGCCTCCTCAGAGAGCCGCAGCTTGTCCATCGGGACACCGACGCCGTACTCTACAAAAGAGAGCAATCCTGTGGAAGTGTAGAACCTGTGGAATGCTTCTGTACGGGAGGGCCCCGGGCCAGCGGTGAACCCGACATCCCCCCACTGCCGCACACACGTGATCACCACCGCATCCTCACTCGCCTCCGCCTGCAGAGGAACGTGGGCCATCTCGTGGAGCAGTGCGGCCGCCACCCAGCGCGCCACCACCGCTGCGGATGCGGCACCCTCGTGACGCGCTGGCAGGTCCGTCTCCGGTCCGTCCTGGCCGCCATTGTGGCCCACCATTCGCCTGAGTGTACGTGTCAAGGAAGAGAACGACGAGGAAAGCCCAACCACAGTGTCGTGGAGCTGGCGCTCCGCTTGCGATGGCGTGAAGGGTCCTGCTGCTGCTGCCTGTTCCGCCTCCACAGCCAGCCGCAGCTGCCTCACTGCGCGGGGGATTGAGAGCAAGTCCTGAAGAGAGGAGGGGCTCGCGCACGTCAGAAGGGCCTGCAGCGCGTTCTTGCCCTCCTCCACTGTCGTGGTGCTGGTAGAGTGGCGTGCCAACTGATCGAATACCGCATCCGCAAGTGTGAATGCCACGTTGGGCTCCGCCAATGTCGTCGATGTCATCAGTCGGGAGGGCGATACACACAAGTAATGTGCGCAGCTAAAGCCTGCCATCACCGCCAGCAGACTCACCCATTCCAGCAGCGCTGCCCGTATCGCTCCAGCACCGTCCTCTAGCAGTATCTGGGGGAGCGCAAGGAGCTGGTCACACGCCTCCGCCGCGAGCTGAAGGAGCTGCCTTACCAGCCACGCGTAGCGGGGGCCCTCACGCGGGTGTAACGACGGCGCTGCAGCGCTAGTGGACAACATCATACTAGACACCTGCATCCACGTCTCCAGCAGCAGGGAGGCGGCCTGGTGGTGCGGGGTTGTGAGGGCCGCCAGCAGTGCCGAGAGTGCCTGGGTCACAGCTGGGATGGTGTCAGGGTCGCCCTCCACCGCAGCGTCGCGCGCGTCGAGCTGCCAGAGCTCATACAGACCTTGGCTCAGGCACTGCACAAAGTGCGTGCGGAGTGGGAGGTCCGTGGAGCCCATCTCGGGGGGCCTGTCTTCTGCTGTGAATGTGGAGTCGGGAAGGCAACAGGCCACCGCCGCAATGCGGGCAAACAGCCTCCCCTCCACCCCATCGTCGTCGTCACAGGTAGGGTGGAACGCGGGTACGCCAGGGAGCCACTGCAGCAGTGCGCGCACGGTGAGCAGCAGAGCCGGAGTGCGCGCCGACGAGAGCCCTGAGGGTGCGGGACTCAGCAGGCCCCGGGAGGCGTACAGCACGCACCCAAATGCCGCCACCGCAGTCGCCATGGAGGTTGTGGTGCTTTGTCCAGCCTCCTCCTCCACGTACGTCGCAGCATCGTTCGACACACACCGTGAGAGCAGTGCGCAACAGCTCGAGTGGAGAGACTCCTCGTCCGCATTGCCGGGCTGAACCCCAGCAGCTGCCGTGCCCAAGCTCTCCAGTACAGCACCGAGGCGGACGAGGATATGCTCGTGCAGTACGGCCAGCGCAGCCGCCGCCTGCGCGCTGGTGGCGATGGTGAGGGCAACTGTGTAGTACAGCTCCACGAGCTGGTGCACAAGGCGTGGGTCGGTGGTGAGGAAGAGGCGCGGGTGGGCACGCGCTGCGGAGACCACGTGTGAGGCAAAGAACGTGGCAAGTCGAATGCTCTTCGCGTCTGTCCAATCATGTGAGAGAACACCCCACTTGAGTTGGTCCAGCATGAACCGTGCCCCATCTGCATAGAGGTGTGGCTGCACCTGGGGCGCTGCCACGATGCTGAGCAGCACCTTCCACGCCGCGTTGAGTCCTAGCAGCTTTTTTGCCGTAGGACCGTTCACGTCGCACAGTCTGCAGACGTGCTGAAACACCTCGGCGCCGTGCCTTTGGAATGCATCAGGGGAAGAGCGCAGTATCTGCTGTACAGCGTCCACACGGTAATTCTCCTCGAGATCGCGGAGAGCCCTCTGAATATCCTGCAGGGACACAGAGGCTGTTTTCTGTGACATGGGGGGGACGGCTAACTTGTATGTGAAAGTTACTCGCACACAGACACACACACAGGCACACTCCCTGGCTCTCAGGAGAAGGAACTCTTGGCAAAGTGAAAAAATAACTGAAGGTGAGATGAAGCGGTCTTTATGCTACCTATATTTCTTAAATTACTAGGTTGCGTGTGTATGTACGTGTGTGTGGTTGGGTGTATTCCGAACTAAAATGGTGGCGGCGCTGTGACACAGCGCTCGTCCCTTTCAATCTGTACCTTCTCTATTGTGGTATGTATGTGTTTTGTGTGACAACACCCCGAGGGAGAGGAGGGGTGGAAATCTGAAAGCTGCGTAATGTGTGATACTCACTTCTATCTCCGGAATTTTTTTCGTATGTGCGCGTGTGTATGTGTATTTCTCCTTTTTTTATATGGCTCTAGCAAGCGTGGGTAGCGCGCCGTACCTCACACTGTGAGTCAAGGCACCACTGGGGAGGGATGGAATATAGGTGAAGGAGAAAGAGCGGAGTAGCAGCCAAAAAGGTGTATGTGTGCATGTATGTATATACATGTATGTGTACGATGGTGTAGGAAGGTGAACGAAAAAAAAAAAGAAAAACACTGGGCAGGAGCTACTGCAGTTATTGATTCATATGTGTGTGCCTATGTGTATTTTTGTATTGCATCTAACTGTGCCACTCACACACGCGCACATACAAACCCCATGGGACGAATCCTCTACTAGCACGCCGCATCCCACACACAAAGCCTCTGTTTACTTTTTTTCGTCTTGCCCTGTAATGTGGACAATAGCGAGAGAGAGTGTGTGTATGTGTGTGTGGAACCCTAAAGGATGCGACTACAGTGGCAAAGAACGAGGGCAGCATCCTGATCTCACGGGTGTATACGATCGCCATGGTGTGTGCACAAAATAAATATAATTCGCCACTGCGAGCTCAACAGAGTGCATCTAAAAGGATCTCCAGAAAGCGAGGAGATAATTCTTACTTCCTCTCCGTTAGTGATGATCAGTAAAAAAAAATCACTAACAAACAAGAACCATAATTAATCATACTAAAAGAGTGGCTCTAGCGGCCCTCACTGAACACCCAAAGCATGTGAGTGGAAAAGTACGTCACGACATATATATATATATATATATATAGATGTATAGATTTATAGGTGTATCACTAGGACTGCTTCGTGCCACATGCCTCTGAAGCGAGTTCGGTGAGTATTCTAGATCTATCTGGATATCACTGCTTCCTCTCCCCTCCTTTGCTGCTGCAGGCCGTGACTTCACTTCTACCGTGTCATTCTTATTTCTAGTGAGAAGTGGCATGAAGCAGCAGCAACTGCGTGCGCCACGTACGCAAGGGCTACTTCCTCTCCACACGCCGCGACGTTAGGAGGAGGGAAAGTGCAAAACCATCGGAGGGGACGGGGGCAGGCGCACAACGCTGCCGCCGCTCCTGCGCTCAGTGTGTGGTGTGGGCGTGGTGCCCTGGAAGCTGTATGGTCCATCACGCTCGGCACCACCTGGAGCCGTCACGCCATCCGAGCTCTGATTCTTAATCAACTCCATTGGTGTCAACAAAGGTTCTGAGGGGACCAGCGACTGAGCGGCGGTGGTGGTAGCAGTGACGCTAATGTCACTGCCCCTGTTAGTTTCATCGTCCTCCGCCTCGGCCTCATCCCATCCATGCGCGTGAAGCGAGCACGTGATAAGATGCAGGTGCCGCTCAAACTTCACCTGGCGAGCGCCCCACCGAGCACGCTCAGCGGTGTGCTCAGCTGTAAGGGACGCCACAGCGGCTTCCAACCGACGGCATTGATCCTCAGCACGTGAGGCGCGCCCGGTAGCCTCCCGCACCTCCGCATGTAACGCGGCAACACTGCGCTGCAAATCTGCGAGCATTCCACCAGTGGTGGCGACAGGCTGAAGGCACACTGGGGCCGCCGCTGCGGGGGCCGTGACCGGTGAAGACAGCGACTCCGAGTGCTGGTGACAGAACAGCACGCGCGTTGGTGAGGAGGTGGCGTTGGAGTTGGTAGTAATTTCGTCGCCACTGGTGCTGTTGCTTCGACCACTTCCTTTGGTGGACTCCGCGCTCGCAGCCTCCACGACATCGGTGGTGGCCGCGGTGGGGTCGGAGCTGATGGCGACAGCGGAGGCAGCAACTGTTGGCGCTGGAGGTGATGAACTTCGGTCCGCGCGCGCCGTCAGCCAGGGCCGCTCCCTCCCTTCACTCCCGGCGCGGCTGCAAGACCGACGCGGTGGTGGTGGCTTCGTGCCTGGCGCGCTCACCACGGGCCTGGCCTTGCGCTGTGGACGCGGCTGATTCCACGCGGGCCGAGACGAAGTCACCGGGGCCACCGTCCACGAGGGATGATGGTGGTGCGGAGACGCAAGCCCTTCCGCCTCGGCACCGCCCGGTAGCGCCGCGATCGTGTCCGCGCTCTCATGGACAGCACCACCATGATTAGCAATGGACCCGCCGTCCTCGTCGTTGTCTGCGTCTGCGTTGTAGTGACGTGGAATCAACGGAGCCTCTGGGCTCCGCTCGCGCGAGACACCCGCACAGCGGCCACGCCGTACACTGTTGCTGATCGCGCCAACAGTGTATGCGGAGGTGAAAGGGGCCCGCGGGTCCGGCGATGAGCGACCCGACTCGGCGCCGCGGATTGTACTGACCGTCCTGTCCATCGCCACCGTCGTCGTGGCTTGCTGCGGTGGGGTGACCGGTATGGGCAGCGCTGTTCGCGGTGTGAGTGGGGAGCCGCCTTGCCACAGGTGGGAGGGCGAGTTGGCTAGGGAGGGGACGCCGTGGGTTTCGCTGTGAAGGTGCGTCTTGATCGAAAAACTCCTTGGCGCAAAGAATGTTGGGCCCTCTTCCTTTGCCACCCTTTGCTGCCGCTCTTCAGATAGAGGCGGGTGACTCCCTGTCGCTTGTGCGTCCTTGCTGTGTATGCGTTGGGCATCCACAAATAGGTTCACCTCGTTGTCGGCCCTCTGGCAGCTCTGACGAATGTCCTGCACGAGGGACTCAATGAAGGAGTCGTTGCTGAGAATCACATCTCCGGTGGTCGGGAGCTGTGGAAGGGGATGCGGTGTAGTTGATGGAAAAGAGTGATGAGAGTTGTGATAGTAATCCATTAAGTTGAAACGATCCAGTTTGGGGTCCACCTGCTCATCCCTATCGCTGTACTCCACCACGCGCAGCTCGGCGGGGCACTTGCTGTGCTGCCCGTGGCCGCTCTGGGGTCCCGCTGCCTGGCCGAGGGCGCCGCCGGTGAAGAATGTCCTCTTTTCCTTCTTCATCACTAGTGTTGGCACCCGCACCGACGGAGGTGCAATTTGGTTGACGTCCCGCTGACGGAGCATGTGCGTGTTAGCGCGGGTGTGTGGGTGTGCGGGGTCGCAAGATGGAGGTGCTGCTCAATGATCGAAGAGAGCACCACAAAATCTGAGAGTAGGGGAGTAGGGAGAGAGGGAGAGTTGAAATCAATCTATAAAATAAAGAGCCCAAAGAAAAGTAACCGATTCTTCGCGCCGGTCCGGAAATCTAGGTGGAGAAGGCCTGGAGAGCAGCCAGCCAATCTATTTATATATATATATATACTTGTGTGTATATGTACGCTGATGATCTATGCTGTGCTGTCGGGTACGCTCTCACACTACCGATTTCACTTAGAAAAGCGACTGGATGAGCTTTTTGATCTAAAGCGAAGGAGAGAGAAAAAAGTACTTTGCGCGTGTATGTGTGAGTGTGCGAGGGTTGTGCAATTATGGTCACTCTCTGTTTCACTCTCTCTCGCTGCGTGACAACGCGTGTGATGACAAGGAACGAAGGACGGCTGTTACTGTGTGTTCACTGGTTGCAACTGAAGAATCGAAAGAAGGAGCGATGAAGGTGATCAAATGTGCGTAGGGGTGGGGAGTACATACAAGCAGCATGGGGAAGAGATCAGCTAACTAACTCTCATGAAGCAATTGCTTGCCGAGGAGAAGTCTTCAGTGATGGTAAAATATGCACGCACACACACACGCACACAAGCCATGTGGTGCAGCTGTGAGCAATGAGAGTCAGAGGAGGGGGGTGGGAGGAAGGGAGGTCCTCCACCATAGATATGTGCATTGCTTGAGTAGAGAAAAATGGGGGGAAGTATCAGTACAAGGTATCACGCTCATCAAAATCGCCTCACAGCTGAGGCTGGACTGAAGATCAGGGGGGCATCTCTTTAGTTTCTAACAAGTCACATCCAAAAGGGAGGAGGAGAGAAAGCGAGGAGCTAAAGTGGGAGGGGTGCTGCAGCCGCTGGGAGTGCACACACCTGGCAGCGGTTAGTCCGCAATCAGGGCAGCCTTGTATACATCATGGCGGCGCACAAAGGCGATCACATTATTCAGCGCCTCAAACCACACATCCGCCTTTTCCTTCTTCTCCGTTGCCAGCTGCAGCACGCGCCGTGTGGTCTCCAGAACAAGCACATAGTACGCTATCGGCATTCCCTCGCCATCCGCCTGCACCAGCTCGCGCGGGGTGATCTGGTACACACACTCCAGCGGAATGGAGCCGCAGAAGCTCGGGTCGTGGGTCTCGCGGCGTGACCACACGAGCAGGTAGCTGCGGGTATCCACCCACACCCAGCGTGGCTGCACTGCGAGCCCATCCTCCCTCCACTTGTAGAACCAGTCACCTGCCAGAACGATCTGCGTGCTGGTACGCAGATCCATGGTGGAGCGCACATCGGGGAGGCCGGGGTGTACGGGCCGCGGCGTCACCGCAGCAGATCCTGCAGGTGGCCCAAGTTCCTGTGAAGGGCGCCGACCGGCGCGCTGACTCCGCCGACTCCGGTGCTGTGCCGCACGCACTGGTGCCTGAGCGCTGGGGACATAGATGATGCCCTCCGCCTTGCGGCCAACCGTCGTGTTGGGGGGAAAGGGCATCGGCTCCGCGTCGCGCTCGCTGCCCTTCCTCGAGCGACTTTTGGCGCGGCGCCCCCTCCGCCCTGCCTCCTCCTCCGCCAGTGGAGGGGGTAGTGGAGGGGGCGCCGCGCCTGGGGAGGCCCTGTGGTGCCGGCCGCTGCCCGTGGCTCGCCCCTCGCTAGACGTGCGCTTGCGACGCTCACCACTCCGGCTGCGCTGGCCGCGGTGGCTGCGCTGCGCCCGCTGTGGAGCGTCCTCGTCGTCGTCGTCGGGGTGCCGATCCGTCCAAAGTATGTCGTCTGGGACGCTGCGCCGCGGGGGCGGTGGTGGTGGTGGTGGCGGGAGCGGTTCCACAGCATTGTTCGCAGCACCGTGCCAATGCCAGGGCTGCCGCTCACTATATGTGGCACCGAAGGCGCCACCACCGTTCCCGCTGACGTAGTCGCCAGAACTAGCGAATGGCCTGAAGGTGCTGCCGTAGTAGCCTGGCTGCTGAGAGGCCCACGCGTGTGTTGACGGGCTTCGCAGCCCCCAATTGTAACTCCGCACGTGCGAGCGTGCTGCTGGTGAAGCCAGGCGGGGAGGTGATCTGGAAAGAGGTCTGGGACTGTACGTAAGCCTCGGGACGCGGGCCGGCGAGGTGAAGCGCACGCTGGTGGATGAGGTGATAGGCTGTTCCGGCAGGGAGAAAGTTCTCGCAGGAGCAAGTGGCAATGACTGCCGCCAGTCCCCGAGAAAGAGGGAGGAAGAGGGCTGCCTGGGTGTGGGGGAGTGCCACAGCTTGTCATCTAGATGGGGTGAATGCCACGAAGGCATCGGAGATGGTACAGGGTCAAAGAAGGGGCGCGTTGGTTGATTGAAGAGTAACGTGCTTGACATTGGATTGTTCGTGAAGGAGAGGTCGGTGCCGTCCAGGTTGTGGGCCCTCCTCACTGGAGAGATGTCACTAGCACTCACCATGTCTGCAGTCGCCGGCATTGCCTTTCCGCTACGTGGCAGTGGCTCCGCGGTGGGAGGCGGGGTAGCGCTCCCATTCTGCGGAAACACCGTATCACTCAGGTAGCCAGTTACATTGTGGGCCGCGCCGCTGCCATCTTGCTTGAACATCTCACGCGGCGTTTGCACCCCACGTGAGGCAGCGGGGAGGTCTGCCTGGGTCTGAGTGCCGGTAGTCGAGGAGCCCCTGCGTCCATTCTTATGCGGGGTGCGGGTGGGCGTGTATACACCAAGGGCACCGCGCCGCCTGCGACCTTGGAGGATGCGCTGAAGATGAGCCTCGTGCACAGCGTCCATCGTGGCCTGAGTCCAAGGGTGAACTTGCACAACACAAATCCAGCTATTACAAATCTAATGTATATATATGTATGTGTAAATGTGTGTATATGTGAACGCCGCTGGCGTGTCGACTGTGCCACCACCGATATCGCCCAAATTGCAAAGCACGTTAGGCCTTTTGTGCGCCTGACAGGAGAGAGACACACACACACGACAGAGGCCGTGAAGTTGGCGCGCCTATAGGGGTGACCTCTTTCCACTCTCCTGGCACAACCTTAATTCTCACTGGTAGCACTTCTCTCTCTCTGCCTCTCTCTCTGTATGTGGGCGGAGTGCGCGCTTTCTACCACCTTCACCAGCAATTCCAGAAAAAAAGAAAGAGAGCATGCAAATGCGCGGGTCTGTGTGTGAGAAAGTCCATCCGCTATGTGGGCCATACGCCATGGGCCACGGCATCCATGTTTTGTCTCTCTCGTCATTTATTTATTTATTTTTAAGCCAGGGTAGTAATATATCATTACTGTTGTACATGCTTCGCTCATGTTAACTTATCACTGGAGCTCATAGCAGCCCTACCCGATTACCACCTCCTTCCACCCCGCAAGCACCGCGCAATGCTATCATACTGTCTGTACTTGCTTGCTTGTTTTTTGTGTGTTGCTTCTTTTCTCGCTTTCCGGGTCTCTGCACGTGAGTGACGTTATCCCGTGTGTGCAGCTACGGTTTCTTGTAGGCAAAGGAGGGTTTGTCTGCTAATCCGTGAAAGAGGTCAAACTCGCTCTCCTCCTCGCGCATCTCCTCCTGCTCCGCCTTTGTGTTACCGGTGTTCTCGCCCTGGGGCTTGTGGAGTGTGATCTTGTCGCCACGCTCGATGTGAGTGTTGGTCCCAGGAATGGTCCAGTACGACTGTAGATCATCGGCTGCGCAGGGGGCGCGGAACTGCAGCGGGACGGACATGGCCTCGACCAAGTTCACACACTGTGGTGCGAGTACAGTGACAAGGTTGTCAAGGTGCCCAGAGAGGATGGTTGCCTTGCCGGTGCTGAGCATCTTCTTCATGAGGATGTAGTCTAGCCGGTCCATCTGCCGGGCGAGGGCGTAAATCCACCCCATGTCCCGCAGCAGCTTGCGGCCACGCGGGTCACTGCAGCGCTGGGTTTCCTCCATCACCACCTCGAGAAAGTGCATCTCCATGAAGGCCTCCCCACAGTGCACCACGTCGCGATGGCGGAACATGACCCAGTCGTACCACTGGTGCTCACTCCCGCCCTTGCGGCGCTCAATCTCTCGGGAGAGCCGCAGCTGCCGCCTCGCACCGTAGTGCTTGTGGCTGAAAAAGATGAGGTGTCGCCCCAGGTCAGCGATACGTGGGGAGTAGAGAGGGTTCTTCACGAGTCGATCGAGGGAGGGGATCGCATGGAGCACGTTGGTCGCCCACCAGCCCCAGTGTGTGGTGCCAATGCTCTTGGTCACGGACTTGAAGGCGACCTCGCGGATGAGGGCCGAGGTGTCGGGCCCCTCCTGCCGCATGTGCACCACCTCCGCGGACACGTTGCTCCCGGTGCTAGAGAAGGAGCCGTGCACGCCCATGAACTCGTCTGCGAACTTGTGCAGGTCCATCACGGTCTCCTGCATAAAGTGCAGAATCCCGGCGAGGCGCATATAGTCCTCGTAGGTGGGCTCCTTCCCAGAGACATCCGTGAGCACAGGCAGCAGACAGTGCCACGCTGCCAGGTACACATAGAACTTCGACAACATGCACACCAGCGGGGTCTGCACGTGCTGGATGCCAAAGTAAGGATAGTTGCGCACGTAGTCCGGGCCCACCACGTCCTTCTGCGCCACAAACCGCACCACATTGGTGAAGAGGCGCTTTAGCGTGCCCACGTATACTGCCCCAGTCGCGAGACGCATGCGGGTGCGTAACACCTCGGTGGCCTCGGGGGCCTGCTCCATCCCTGGCAGGTAGTTGACCTTGCCCTCCGCCGTGATGCAGAAGGGCTGGAGCAGGGCGTCCACTGGGATGCGGATGTCATCAAAGTGAACCACCGCAACCCCAGCCTCGCGCGCGAGGCGGCTCTCGCCCTTGATGCACTGTATCGTTACCCCCGGCATTTGCTGCCCCTTGTCCCGCAGCTGCACCACAAAGGCGTGTACACCGTTGTTCTCCCGCTTGTTGAGCACGAGGGTCGCGGTTACAATAGCCCAGTCCGCACACTCGGCCCCCACCACCGCAAACTTGCCAGCACCTCGGAGCACAAAGCACTTTTCGTGGAAGTCGTAGCGCGCCTCCGTGTTGAGCGGGGCGCCTTCTGCGATGAGCTCATTGCAAGGCAGGCACCCAAGCACCTTGCCAGAGTCCACGTCTTCCAGTATGGCGCTCTGCAGCCGAGGGCTTGCGTGCGTGGCGATGAGGCCCGCAAAGGTGAAGTGATCAGCAGCGAGAAGAGCGAGTGCCGGATGGGCAGTGACAAGGACCTCATAAAACGAGGCAAAACGCTGCGGGGTGGAACGTACCTGGGCGAAAGAAATGAGCTGTCGTGCGCACAGGGCACGAAAGAGCTGCATGGTCTGATGCACAGTGTGGGAATGCTCCTCCAGCTGAGTGAAGTTAGAGTGTGCGCGAGGTAGGAGCTGCTTCAGCGCCTCCCGCACCTCCTCCTTGAAGTCCACATCAATACCTTCGCAAATGAAGCGGAAGGTAGGCTCCTCATACGCGTGCTCCATGGCGTACGATTGCTTGGCCGGGTTCAGCGCCACCTTCAGTAGCCGCGGTGGGGTCCGCTGCGAAAAGTGGCGCGTAGGCTGGACCAGCGCGCTGCAGAGCCCACGCCCCCGAGTTGGTGTCTCCGTGGGGGTGGCATGTCCCTTAGATGGCTGGCGCCACCTGTCCAGTACCCCTGCATGCGCAGCCACTGCGGAGTGGCACAGTCGGCGAAGCATTCAGTCGGCCCCCTCCAGCTACCGGCCGTCCCACCAGTGCACAGCGCAACTACGCCCCTCACGTTTTTTGCTGCCTGGCCTCGAGGAAGAGGTGGATGGGGAAACAGTGGGAAGACGTCCCCCCCCCCCTTCGATAACGGTGATGGTGGCTGTGCAAGGGAAAAGAAAACGTAAAACACTATGAGATTGGCCGTTGCAGTGAAACAATGGATGCGGCTGCAGCCGACACTGATGAAGTCTCTCTCACACAGACACACTCTTCTTTATATAAGTATATATATATATATATATATATATATACGCGCTCACGTGCGGTCTGACACCAAGTATGCAGGAAGCCGACCCCCTGACAGTGTCGTGGCGTCTCTGCTGCTGCCGAGCGCCTTGTAAGCCTCATGCATCACAGAGGAGAGGAAGAAAGGAGAGCAGAGGAAAGGGGAAAGTGTGGATGAGTCCGTGAGACACAGAATGTGTGAAAGACGGCCACATGAGTATGAGGGCAGAAAGAGAAAAAAACAGAGAGAGACAGTGTGGAGGCCATCTAAAGAGCTCCCTTGTGTATGTGTGTCAAGGGAATGCACACGTGTGCGTCGGCGGTCATAGTTATCGCTAGTTGTTTACACACAAGACGAGTCATCACCTCTTAAACAAAAACAGTAAAATCGCTAGGCGATCGTCACTGTGCACCACCGCAGCCAGCACGCGGACTGGGGGGAGAGGGGGGGGGGGCTAGCTGGCATGTGGCGAGTAGGCACCTTCTTACTCCCATCACTTGCGATGTACAGATTGCAGCTCACACTCGTGATGTAGGTTTGTATGTATGAATGCATGTGTAGCGAGAGTTGAAGATTGGGGCTATGCGAGCTTGGTGGTCTATGCATACGCTAGGTTCTGTAACAGACATACAATCGCAACAGAGGCGTGAAAGGAAGAAGGGGAGAGTAGACATCGCGCTCACCCCTCACCTGCCCATTCTGGGTCTCTCTTTCTTGCCGTCTCGATCTCTCTGTGTTTTACGGAGCTGTCGACGACGCCTCGTACCACTCCGAGTTGCCCTCCCACTCCTCCGACCCGTGGCGCAGGAAGATGTCAGCCTTGGTGGCGTTATGTGGCCTGCGCATCGGCGCTGGCAGCTGTGGGGGCGGTGCCATCTTCCGCGTGGTGGTGCGGCCGCCCATGAGAAGGACACAGAACGCATCCAGGGCCACGATACCCGCATTCTCACGCCGGCGCCGGCAGAGCACGAAGAGGGTGCGGTTGAAGAGCTGCTTGATGGTGCCAGTCTCTCCACCAAGGTTGTAAGGGGTGTTGGGGGTGCGCTCGATGGACACCTCAGCCCCGCGAGTGAGCACGTTCTCCAAGCGGTCCGTTGTCTGCCGTGCGCCGCGGCGTGCGAAGGGCTTCACTTGCGCATAAGTGAGCGTGCGCACTTCATTACGCTCCGTCATCACCACCACGTCGCTGCGATTGAGGCAGACAACACAGCCCACCGAGTTGGTGTCCGAGACGGTCACCAGGTCAAACAGCTCCAAGCCACCTCTGCTGTGGCTGAAGGAGCCCACGAGCTTGCTCTGGTGGCAGTCGTTTGCCTGCACCTTGAGCTCCGTCACTGTAGACTTGCGGTCAGGGAAGAGCAGCACAACATCCCCCCACGACTTCACTACAGTTCCGCTCTCCCCACTATGAGGGCCCTTCTCCACGATCACGTGGGCGCCCTCCATAAAGCGTCGCGCGCACGCGCTCAGCTCTACGCGCAGGTTCACCGGCTCACTGCGTCCCGGCACCTGGCACGAGAGCAGCGCAGTGCTGGTGTTGGTGAAGATATTTGCAATGGTGCCCACCGTGTCACGCAACTGCCCGGACGTCACTCGCACCGAGTCACCGATGCGCAGTAGCTTAGCGGTGTGCGCCACGACATCCACGAAGGACCGCTCAATGGCCTCGCGCACCTGCTCCCGATTGTTGTTGTAAAACCGCGCCAGCTCCTCGGTCGTGGGCTTCTCCATCTGCTCGCCAGAGATGACCATGCGGATGGAGACGGTTTTGAGTAGGTAGCCGTCTTTGTCAAAGTCAAGGTCGCCCCAGCGGCTGATGTCACCGCGGTACTCCGCACCGAGTGCGAGGCTTGGCGCAAAGAACTTTGGTGGGAGGCGCGTGGTGGCCTTGTTGAACGCCTTTCCAACAAAGTCCTCGCGGGGGACAATCTTGCAGGTGACACGAATGCCGTCTTGGTGGATTGCCGTGACCTGCGCCAAGTCCATGCGGTAGAATCGTTGGCGCAGCCTCACAAATGAGCCGATGCGGACCTTCTCGTTGGAGGGGCGCTTCTCCATCATCTGCATCAGCTCAGATGGATCGACGACGGTGATGTTGAAGCGAAAGAGCCCTACGAGGCCGCTGAGAGCGTTCTCCACAAAGAGCTTGCGGTAGGCCTCCACGTAGATGTACTCCTTCACGTGGTCGAGGCAGAACGCTGAGATGATGCCGAGGTCGACCTTCTTCTGCTCATAGTTCTGCCCAACGCGGTAGGCGTGGCACTTGTTGAGAATGCGTCCCACCAGGACACGGGCCATGCGGGGACGGCACTTCACCGCAAACACCTTAGGGTCGGATTCCTGTGGGAGCATGTGCGAGGCGTAACGCAGCGACGACAGCATCCCGCGCGGCAGGTCGGCGGGGCGGCCAGCGGTTTCTGTACTGCGCAACATACCAGAGCGCAGTAGGCGGTCGCGCTCCTCAAATTCGCGTCCGAGCTCGTCGGCGCTCTTCTCGGTGTCTCCATCGTGGAAAATAAAGTTCTTCCGGGGTTCCGCATACCGGCGCGCCACCGCATCCTCGTCAAAGCCGTCCTCCACGCTCTCCTCCCCATCGTCATCTCCAGCGATAAAGTTGTCGCTCCCCGAGTCACTGCAGCTCTCCGCCGCGTCCAGGATAAACTTCGGCCTCTTGCGGCGCGGGTAATCCTCCTCACTAGCGCCGCTGCCATCATCGTCCCCGCCAGAGTTGTCGTCGTGCCGGCTATGCGTTTTCTTCTTGTGCTTGTCCTCCTTACTCTTCTTCTTCCGGTGCCCGTGATCGGAATCAACCACGTCAGGCAACGCGGACGCTGCTGGGTTCACAGCAGCAGCAACAGCGGCGACCTCCACAGCGTCTTGAGGAAGAGCACTGTTCACGTGCATGAGGCCCTCAAGCTCGCTGATATCCAGCTCATCGGACATTGTTGAATCTAAGAACCGACTGTGATGTTATGTGGGTAAGTGTGTATGTGTTGATGAGCACCCTTTTTCTAGCCGTGTATTTCGTTGCTGTCGTTGCAGGTGCTTTTACTTTTTGACGTTGTATCGCCTTAATCACTGAATTTGTATCTCTCTCCTTTTCGTTTCTCACCTTCTTGTGTGAGTTTTTCTTTTCCTCCTCCCTCTATAGTGTTCCCTTTGCTAGCCTGATAATGAAGCCGCTCGCCAGTGCAGCACACAAAGCAACGCCTTGCACACGTACGTGGAGTTGTACGGCAGGGCTCCCTTGCTCTTTACGAATCGCTGCCTGTCTCGCTGTCCTCTCCCCCTTGGCGCCACTGCAGGGATGACGGTTCTTGTGTGGCGAGCAGAGAGGAATTCAGAGGAGAAGGAGAGGTAGTGATGGAAGAAAGAAGGGGAGGTGAACCAACGAACACCCGTTCTTGCAGTATCATCGCAGAAGCAATAAAGTATGCAGGTTCAGAGAGAGAAAGGCAGGGAGGAGAAAAAAAAGCATGTGTGAGGAAGTAATGCTCACCAGGCAGATGCACATCATACCACTACGCATCCGGATGGTTTACATATATATGTATATATATATATATATATATACTAAGATTGACTTCGTCGTTTTCTTTTCTCTATTTACCTATGGGGGTAAGTAACCCAAGCAGCATACACGCTCGCGTGTAGGTAGACATGGAGACAAAGAAACTGGAGCACTCAATATTGTGTACAAAGCAAGCGATACTGTGTATTGCCCACACGAACTGCTGCTACAACAGCATCGGTATTTACATTTAATTGACTTCTGGCCCCCGCACTAAAAAAAAAAGAGTGCGAGAAACAAAGGAAAAGAGGAGAGGAGAGCAACAATACAAAACAAACCCAGGGCACTGCGTCGCACTCCGTGAAACGTGAGAGCCAATGGGATAGGCAACCCCCCCCCCTCACGCTTGCAGGGCATCAGAACCTAAAGTAGGAGCTCCTCCATCAAGTGTGTTCCCTCTCCGTTGTAGAACTTGCCATGCCACCGCTTGCCAGTGGCATCCACGTAGGTTCCTAAACCGTTCATCTGGTTCCCCTCCCACTCCCCCTCGTAGTAGGAGCCATCTGGCCACGTGTACGTTCCCACTCCGTGGTAGCACCCATCAAGGAATCCACCGGAGTACTTGGCCCCACTGGGCATGCTGAGCGCTCCGCTCGCGCACATCTGCCCGTCTCGCCACTGTCCCTCATACCGTGCCCCGGTGCAGTCCAGATAGATACCTTGCCCATGCTGCATGATGGCGGCGGCGCTCGCGCCGTGGTCGGTGCCACCCCTCGCAGTAGCGGGGGAGGCCTGCACAGCGTTGTTTGCGGTACTGGCCACCCCGGAGCCTCGTTTGTGAGCAGAGGGGCTGGGACTCCCTCCGGCTTCGGCTGCAGGATTCCGCAGCGCATAGTGCCCCTCGTACACGCCCCCGTCTGCAAAGTCAAAGCGTCCTGTACTATCTTCCGGCTCCTCCTCCTTCTTCTTTGGTGGCATCTGCTATCCGTCTGACAGGCAATTGGCTCTTCAAGACCCTCTCCGCCCCTTCTCCTCCCTTCCTCCCCTATTCCTATGTTTCTGTTGTTATTGGTGATGGTGTTAGCACTTAGTAGACATGAAGCAGTAGGGAGAAACAGGAAGGGGGGAGAAATGGAAATATATGCAACGAGCAGGAGGGGGGGGGGCGAGAATCAGCAAAGGTGCGAGAAGGCGTGTTTTGGTGAAAAAAAATTATAGAGCCTTGTGTCCTGGACAATGTATCTACCAATGGTCTCTCCTAGATGGAGGTGTCCATAGGTATTCGACGCTGGTGGCAGCAACAGCAGAAAACGGAAAGACAGAAAGAGAGGAAACGAAAAGGAAAAACAGCAGGTAACGCAAAGGGGGGGTTGCTGATGAGTGTGCGGAAGGCTGCATCCCACCCCCTCCTCCTTGCCGCTCTTCTTTTTGTTTTCTTCTTTTCTGCTGTCCTTCCTGTATAGACATCAAGGTGGCTCCTCCTCATCTCAGCACATACGACGTGCTATAGAGGCTCTTCCGGATGCGCAGCACGAAGAGTAGCATGAGAGTAGATGGCAGCAGGTGTAGGGAGAGGAGGCCCAAAACAAATGGCTGAATAAACACAAGCATCACGTTGGTCCACAGGATGAGGTGCACCGCCAGTGAGATCGTGTAGGTTCCCTTCTTCAAGATGAGTCCTAGTGTTAGGACATCAGGAGCAATGACCAAAACACAGCAAGCCCCAGTGAATCGGGCGGGCGGCTTCGTGATTGTCATGCTGCATACTAAAATTGCAATGTCCGCCAGGAACAGTATCAAGGGAACAAGGTAGTAAATGTTTGATGGGTGCGGTATCACTGTCGTGAGTAAAAACTGGTCCCTTCTCGTCTGTCCCTCACCTGCAACAGTCCTTTTGGTCGGCATCTCTGTACAGTCTAGGTCCAATGCACTCTTAATCTCTACGTTTCCAGGTGTCATCGTCGTCGGTGGAGCAAGGGATATGACCTTCATGTTAGAGGTCGAAGGAGGAGGAATCGCTATCCTCTTCGCAACATACCTGGGAAGACGTGAGCTCGTACCAGAGAGCTTTGCCATGTCATAGATTAGAATTGGTGCGTCATCACCATCCAAGTAACCCTCAAGAGGCGAAGCGAAATCCACCACCTCTCCTTGCGGCACTGGACGCTTGCGAAAAGTTCCGACTACTGACCATTGGGGCTGACCACAATCTAGATGTGGTCCCTGATCCATTCGTAAGCATGTACGTAGCTGTAGTGCTACACTGTTCTCTGTGTATGTTAATGTTTCTCAGCTACACCACTCAGTATCTAGAGGAGAAAAACAACAACAAAGAAGGAGACGCATTCGACGATGAGGTCGATGGCAGGCCACAATATAATAGCCACACAAGAAAAGCTCGCCCCCTCCCCAGTCAGAGGCCGCTCTCTGGGACGCTCTGCCCCAATCGCGATTCTGTTCAATACCTGCTGCTGTGCGTCGTTGATTCGGATTGAATAGTGACGAGTAGTAACGCTAGAAAAAAAAAGGGAATGAACAAAAGAAAAGTGTAGACACAACACAATACACAATTACATATAAAATATACCAGTAGCAAGCTTGAGTGTATGTGCGTATACATATCTAATGCGCATGCATTTTCCCCGTGTGAGGTGCCTACAAGTCCATAATAGAAGGAAATTTAGTCCCGATTATTATTATGATACGAGCAAGAAGTAAACAGATACATATATATATAGGTAGATAGAGATATGTAGATATAGAGAGGAAAAGGAGAAATCCAATATCGTTCGCGCGTATACGAAGTGTGCGGGACTGTGAACGAGTGAAGAAGGAAGCGTGAGGCTGTTCATGCTGCATGGGACACCAATAGCAGCAAGGCTAGCAGACAAAAAAAAAAGCCCTAGCAATCTCAACCTGAACCCGCACTCAACGTGCGGTCCAGTTGCGCCATGTCTATGACTCGGGTTCTGCAAACTTGTCCTCGATCTTCTTCAAAAAGGAACTCTTCATCTGCAAAACGATTATAGTCATATTGTCGGTGCCAAAGCTAGTAGGTGTTGCCGCCAAGCAAGCATTCATAAGCCGCTCACACGCAAGTGACACATCGCCGTGATCAGCAACTTCATTGCGGATAAAGTCTACTGCATTCTCGTTTGTCATCATATCCCAAATGCCATCACAGGCAATGATGATAAACTCATCAACAGGAGTCAGCTCAACGTGCAGAACATCAGGGAGTACAGTGATCGCCATTTCCTCCGGCTTCAGGTTCATGTCCTTGAAAGCGTAATCGCCAAAGGCTCGGCTAAGTGACAAAATACCATTCACTCTTCCAGATTGCACAAACCCGCCGGCTGCGGAAATTCGATCCCTTTCGCGCTGCTGGGTTGGTTTGTGATCCTCACTTAAGGGGATGGCGACTCCATTGCGGCACAGTACCGCCCTGGAGTCACCAGTATTTGCGCAGTAGAGATGGTTCTGTACTATGAGAACACAGTTGCCTGTGCAGCCACTGAGCTCACTGGGCATCGCTTTGTGAAGGGCACTGTCTCCATAAAGAAACCCATCAGTAAGAGCTTTACTAAAGTTGCCTTTTTTGAATGCCTCTGTTCCGGTCACCCACTCGCGAACATTGGCAGCGCACGACTGGGCAAACTTGCTTCCACAATGCCCGTCGAAAACGGCTGCTATCGCGCCGTCTTCGTCCCGTATACTTCCGGGCAGATTAGGGACAGACAAGAACACTGAGTGGGCATCCTCCATGGTGCTCCGCCAGCCCTGCATACTGCTAGCACCGACGCGTAGTTTGTCATCCTCCATAAGGATAGAATATTTATCCTTCACAGGTGTCAGCAAAACAGTTTGGGTATTGCCCTTTAGCGCACTCAGTCCTCTCATCGACATTTTTTTTTAGATGAAGTTCTCGTAGACTATTCTCTCTTCAATTCCTCTTCTTTAGAGAGAGAGTGGGGAGAGTAGCTTGTGGTGGTGGATAACTCTTGCTGCGCAAGAAGAAAAAAAAAATGCAAAGTGTGAGGGACTAATGTGTCTTCACTCTGTGATAGCTAGGATTTATCCTAATAACCTCTATTTTCCGCTTGATTGGCAGTATTAGTAGAAGTACCGGTGATGGTAAGATAGGGTGGAGCATGTCAAATATATATATATATATATATAAAGCAAGTCAGAGAAAGCAATTGGCGAAGCTACAGCGAAGGGAAGAGAACACTTTACAGCTACTGCTGCTACCCATCCACACCATCTTTCGCCCTCTGGTTTTTGTTATTAATATTATTATTGCATATACAATTTTAAAGGGCAAACGCTGAAATTGCGTAAGAACGTATGTCAGCAATACAGAGATGGTGGGGAGCGATGCCGTATGTACGTGCTGACGTAGGAGCAAGAGAGAGAGTCACTCACCCCAGTTGTGTAGTGTGTGTGTTTGTTTGTTTTTCTGTTTTGAGAGCAGCGTAATTCTTCGCGCAGCACTACACTATCATTACCTCAGTTATAGAAGACACAGTTGGAGAGAGAAAATAGGAAAAGAGAACAGCTCATATTAACAGTTTGAGCAGCTTCTGGTAGAGGGATGGGTGTACTCTCTACTTCTTTCCGCCCTTCGCCGCATTAAACTTAAAGAAGATAATGTCCCCGTCCTGCACATCATAGTTACGGCCCTGCTGGTGCTGCTTGCCCTCCTCTCGGCATGCAGCTTCGCTTTCCAGACGGTCAAAATCGGCCCACTCAATTACTTCCGCACAGATGAAACCCTTCTCCATATCTGTGTGAATCCGGCCAGCCGCCTGGGGGGCCTTGGTGGCGCGCTGAATTGTCCAGCACTTGACCTCATCGGATCCCGCGGTGAAATAGTGAATTAGGTTGATAGTGTTATAGGCGGTGTTGACGATCTTGTGGATTTGCGACTTAACCTTGTTTTCCTCACAGTACTTCTCAGCCTCCTCAGGGGACATCAGCAGGAGGTTGGTCTCGAGCTCCGCAGAAAAGGGGATCATTGTCTCACCAGTTTGGTCATCGATCCAGTCCTTCAGCTTCTTGAGCCACTTGTTGCGTTGGCGCTGGAAGTCCTTCTCAGACATGTTGATAAGGAACATGGCGGGCTTCGCTGTCAGGAGCTGGATTGTGTTGAGAAAGTCAATTTCCTTTCCGGTCCATTGGCAGCAACGAATTTGCTTGCCCTCTTCCAAAAAGCCCTTCACCTTCTGCAGGCACTCCAGATCGAACTTCTTTGTCTTGTCACCGCGATTCACCATAGGCGTAACCTTGTCAATGAGACTGTTCACAATTTGAAGATCCTTTAGTGCCAGCTCAGAAAAAATAATCTCGAGGTCGCGGATCGGATCCAGGTCACCCTCAACGTGTGTGATCTCAATCTCCTCAAAAACGCGAACCATGTGAATAATACCATCACAGGCGCTGATATTAGAGAGGAAGTTGTTGCCAAGACCTTCGCCATTGCTAGCCCCACGAACAAGCCCGGCAATGTCGCAAATGTGTACCTGAGCAGGCACAATCGAAGCGGGCTTGTGGATCCTTACCAGCTTGTCAAAACGCTCGTCAGGAATGTTGATGTCAGCGGTGTTCGGGTCAATTGTGCAAAACGGACGGTTCTCTGCGGGTACTCCCTTCTTCGACAGGACGTTGAAGAAAGTGGACTTCCCAACATTGGGGAGACCGACAATACCAATTTTAAGATTACTGCCAGGGCGGCCCAACAGGACGGTCTTCGACTCTTCCTTCTTTTCCTTCTTTGGGGGCATCTCGTTCTTTTCCGTCTGCGCCTTTTCGCTCTGTGTGTGTGTGTGTGTGTGTGTTTACTGAAGTTGCTGTAGGGGTTTCTTTCTTCCTCTGGAACTAGAAGGTAAAACAGAATTAAAAGGAAGAAATTGTAGCAAGGATAGATAAAACAAATACAAAAGTGATTCGACGTAAAAAGAGACAAGTGGACAGAAAGGAAAAGCTCCAATAAGACACAATGAAATAAATACATGTGTAACAAAACCGGAATGCTGCCAATCATAAACAAAAGTACGAGATTTCTAAGAATGACTCACAATCCTTATCCAGATAACTCAGCAAGCAGAACAGCATTTAAAAAAAAATGCGAGGTCGTCATCGATCATAAGTGCAGCGCATGGTGAGCGCTAAAGGGCAAAAGAAACGGATAATAAATGGAATTAACTAGAGCACAATATGTGTGCAGGGAGCAGGTCCTATTACTTCTTCGTCTTGCTGTGGTGCCAAAACAGACGTTCCGTGTTCTTGGCCTTGAAGGTGGCACCCACATTTTTGGTCCTTGACCAACGCCAACAAGAGTGTCAGCTCTTTCTGCTGAGCCTTAATAACAGACTCGTTTTCAACAAGTGCTCCTAAAAACACCTCATCATCCGAGATGTCACTGTGAGCGCCATCTTCGGTGTGATTACTAGTTTCGCGCGTGTTGTCAGAAATCAGCGCAGCCATGGATTGACCATTTTCGCCTTCATAGCAGTCCATTTCATCGCTAGAATCTTGTGCTGACCTGTCAGCACCGCTATTCACAGTATTCGAATGCCCCTTCTTCCTGTCCTTGAGATACTCTTGTATCTCAACATTGCTCTTAAGGAGTCTGTCAATGTGTGTCTGTCGCTCTTGAATTTCCAGATGTACAAGTTCATAGTTCACAACACCATCTTTGCTGACAATTTCCTGGATCTGCTCAGAATGTGCGACTCTTTTATGAAGCATGTAAACCCCTGGCATAACCATTTCGCCCCATGTATTGGGCTCGCTACTCATATTTTTGGCGGATAATTATGAATATACAGTTGTATGTATATACGTAGTATGTAACTAGATATAAATATATGTGATTGTGTGTATGAGTGTGATAATGTGTGCTAGTGCGAATGCTCCTTCCTTCACGAAAAGAGTAATTGCATGTCAACTTCGTGATAACTCCTGATTTTTTTTAAGGGAGATCGCAAGAAGGAGAAAAGGGGGTAGATTCTTCCTCGTTTTTGTTTCCTTTATACAATCTATAACGAACCACAGGGGCATTGGTGAAAAAAAAAAGAGAGACATGCCAGTGTTCTGGTTCACTCTAAAATACTGGCAGTGATACCAACAGCTCTATATCATCTTTCGTTACCTTGTCTTTTTGGATGGTTCACTAAATGGCGCAGCTCTAGCATAGGGTTAGGCATTAAATGCTAAATAATTCTAGAAATTAGCGACGCTGCATCATATAGCACACCATCTTCAAACAGTAGGTGAAAAACGCTATCAATAATAGTACGGGGCTCCGTATCAGGCCTTTCTAACCAGTCTGCAGAAAGCTGCTCTCGAATTATACAAAATAGTAATAACACCTCGAACTCCACAAAATTACGTACCTGCGCAAGTGGTATAGGAAGTATCTTTGCAGCTGTCGCTTGACAAGATGTAGTTGCAGAATCCAACACTTGGTTTGCACGTAAAGTTCCGAAGTAATCGCATTGGAATGTGCTATTGGAAGGCACAGCCACATATGATTGGGAAATGCTCGAGCGAGCAATAGTCAACTGAATAGACCCAGCTTTGCGTGATAAGTTCACGCGAGATACGCAACTGTCTGATATATTTTCATCATTCATAACTGCGACTAAAAACTCCTTTTCATCAAGAAAGAGTGGTAAGCGGCACCTCTGTACCAAATGCTCCATCTTACTTTTTCCAATGCGCTCTACAAGAAACACCTCATTCGCAAGCAGTGCCTCTTTAACATCATCACAAACCGTCTTCTGAACAAGAATAATCATGTTACGCCTTCGTACTTTAGTTTGCTCAACCAAAAGATGCTTTCGGGAGCTATCTCCGATAACAGTGAGAAGCAATACAGTGACTTCATTTTCGTATCTTTGCCATCGACTAAAAACACCAGAAAGCCATTGAACTTCCAGGGTATTAGGTAATAAGAGTCTCACTATGTTTTTTGTGGTGTGTGCCTCCCTAAGTACAGATGAACGACAACTCTCTAGAATAGGGTCGTATTCGGATTCTAATATAGCATCGTTACTTTCTGATTCGCTCACACAAACCTCGCATGCCAGTGAGCTGAACGACCGTGTGGAAATTCCTGCAGATAGAGCCATTTGACACAGTATATCGACTCCAACTCCCAGTGGGCGGAGTGAACCCCTTGTTGTGTTTTCACACCTTCCGCGTTGTAGCAGCAGCCGTGAGCATTCACACCACAGCAAAAGCACTCTAGGCTCATTCGCAAACGTGCTTAGTAGGCCGATGCATGTTGAGACCAGCACTGCTTTATCATAGGCGGATCCACGTGCGGTGCTGCACGTTGACCTAAGTGTGTGAAGTACAGCGAAATTTCTACTAGAGCGTCTCAAATTTCCCTCCGTGCATAGGGACAGTAATAAATGCAGCAGATCATCTACAGTACTAATGTAAGAACCGTCTGTCGTGTTATATATGCGCCGCTGCCTCGCCAGGATATTGGTGAAGGCAGCAAACATAGTTTCATCAACTGGAGCTTCCTCCATTAGAAGCCGCGATTCGCTTGCTGGACCCTAAGGAAATTATGAGAATTGGGGGTGGCATGGGTGGGGGTGGGTGTTTGTGTTGCGTGGTTTGGGTGTTGGGGGGGTGGCGGTGGCTCGTGGCCCGCGGCCGCCGCGCGGCGCCGGCGCGCGCAACCCCCCCAACACCCAACACCCAGCAGGCGCGCGCAGCGAAACGCGCCCCGCAGCAACAAAAAAATGTTATTTTTCTCGTCCCACCCCCTCTTTGTTTTTAGTTGCGCGTTTCGGGGAAACACATTTTCCTCTCCCGAAGCGCAGCTTCACAATGCTCCATGAAGAGCGACTGACTCAGGCAAATGAAGCTGTTTTGAAGGCTCGAAAATTTTTAAATAAAGAATACTATCCAACATATCACATAGCACCCTATGCCGGATGGATGTGCAACCCCACCGGACTTATCTACTTCAAGGGATTGTACCACGTATTTTACATACACAACCCTTTTTCAGCACTCGGGGGTCCAATGCACTGGGGCCATCTCTCTAGCGAGGACTTGCTACATTGGCGTCACCACCCGATCTCTTTAGCTCCAGGCGACGATTGGGACCGTGATGGGTGCCTTCCTGGATGCGCTGTAGTTCACGATGACAAATTATATATTTTTTACACGGGTCATCACTGGCTGTCCGATGAAATGGATGATGAACAGATCTATCAGGTGCAGTGCATCGCGGTGAGTGAAGACGGATTCAATTTTGAGAAGAAGGGCATTATTTTGAAGCCCCCTGCTAACTTCACGCGCTTCTGCGCGCCTAAAGTGTGGTTTGATGCGGATCGGTGGTGGCTGTTGTGTGGCGGCCGGGACCATCAAGATCAGGGGCAGCTATTGCTATATAGCACTGATGACATCGAGGACTGGGATGACAGCGTTTTTATTGTGATGGCAAAAACAGACGATCGAAATGTCATTATGTGGGAGTCCCCAGACTTTTT
The DNA here is from genome assembly GCA_027574965.2 of Ecitophya simulans. Taxonomy (NCBI): domain Eukaryota; kingdom Metazoa; phylum Arthropoda; class Insecta; order Coleoptera; family Staphylinidae; genus Ecitophya; species Ecitophya simulans. The sequence goes on from JAODGE020006786.1 coordinate 35,522, forward strand.
CCACCTTGCCAATAGGCACGTATTGCTCTATTCTCAGAGGGGGTCATGGCCCCATGAAAGTGGAAGATGCAGAAGGTATCAATCTGGGGGAACAATCGGAGCGTGGAAAGCTGACCAAGCTTTCACAGGCCTAGTGCGTTTCAACCAGCTCGACATCGGGCATGATTTCTACGCAGCACAGACACTAAAGTCTCCGGATGGACGCCGTATCATGATTGGGTGGCTGGGAGTGAGGGAAAGCAACATCCCAACCGAGAGTCATAACTGGTCCGGGCTATTCACAATCCCGCGGGAAATAACTATGGATGAGAGATCTGGAAAGCTACGAACACGACCAATAAAGGAACTTGAGTGCCTTCGCAAGGACTACCAGCGCATAACTACGCAGCAAATCAGTAGCAACGCTAACCTGATAATACTTGAAGACTCCTCGGCATGTGAAATAAAGGCAATCTGGAACACTGAAAGTACCAATGCGGAAAAATATGGATTCTGGATAGGGTCAGGCTGTGAGCTGTATGTCGACAGCCATACTCGGAAGTTTGTTGTCAACCGACACTATCCAGCATACACAATCAGTGGGTATCGCAGTTGTGACCTACCAGAGAAGCCGCTTTTGCATCTGGATATCTTCGTTGACCACTCGTGCGTCGAAGTGTTCGTTAATGATGGGGAGTTTGTGTTTAGCAGCCGCATTTACCCTTCAACAAGTGATAGGTCTTTACGCATATTTTCAATCGATGGGGCCGCCGATCTTCCGTTGTGCGAGATGTGGAACCTTGAATTAGCTGTTATGCAATAGGCTGTGTTCTCTCTGTGTGTATAGATTATGGTCTGGCTCGTAATTGATATTACTTTATTTTATGCTGACGTCTTATTTTGTGCATTTGATTATGCTAGTCACACGCTAGCAAAGAAAATTTGGGGTGCAGGTACTGAAGCTATTGTGTGCGTGTTGTTCACTGGTGATATTTTCGCATTTCTTCTATCATTGCTAATTGCACTATCAAAGTGGCGAAATGTTCTGCATCTCGTCGCTTTCTCCTCATCCACCCACCCACCCCCTACCCCACCTCGACACATCTTTATCAGCCAAGGGTGACTAATAATGCAGCCTTAGTAATACGCATAGGATTGTTTGCCGATTCCCTTCGCCTCGTCTCCCCCTTCTTTATCTGTACCCGTGTTTAAGTTGAAAATCATGTCGATTGCCGCATCGTTCGTGGCCTTTCAGGGCCACGTCATTGTAGAAGATCGTCTCTCCTCGAAGCGGAGGACTGTTGTGGAGAAAATGCTGGAAGGTATTCCACATCACGATGCCAAGGCCAGTTATCAGTACGAGAGCGAAAATTACCATTTTTTGGTTGAAAATGAAATCGTATATGGATGTGTCTCGTCTACAGTGTACGAAAGCCGTATTGTGTATGGATTTCTTTCGCAGGTTAAAGATCAATTCAAAACTCAGTTTGCCGGCAGCTCTGATCGATACCCTAGAGTAATAGATTTGACTGCTTCCAACTGCCGCGGGTTCACTAGCACACTCATAGCTACTTCAAAGTACTTTAACGAGAACCCTCAAAGTGACAAGTTTGGCCAAATCAAAGAGCAGCTAGACTCTGTTCGGGCGGTGATGATAGATAACCTGGAGACCATTGTGGACAGAGGCGAGAGGATTGACTATCTCTGTGACCGCACCGAGGTCCTGCGTGACGAAGCTCAAGGGTTTCATGGAAATGCTCGGTCACTAAAGCGTACGCTACTCCTGCACAATATGAAGGTTGTTATTGGCATTATTATACTATTGGCTATTATTGCTTTGCTGATTGCTTTTGCAGTTTGTGGGGTCAACTTCAAGAAATGCTAGACATAATGGTCTTCATATCGGAGTGGTTAATCCCATTATGTCATCTCTTTTTTTTCCTTTCTGCAGCGCTTTGTATGCATATATGTTTGTGTATCTATGGACTTGTGATTTTGTATGTGCGCAACAGAAACACGGCAGAAGTGTAGCTATGAATAGCAAATCCTTTTTTTTTTCAAACTTCAGATAATGTCACTCAACTAGGGGTCACAGCCATGAAGATTATGTGGCTCAATATTATTATAGCACACCTCATTCATGTGGTGTTCCTTTTGCTCAATTACTTGTTTTAATCTCTCATCCCTTTACCACCATCTCCCTTGAACATCTTTCTAGCCTACAAGGAGGGAAAAACAGGGAAGAACGCAACAGAAAGAAGAAAAGGGTAATGTCTTCGGTGCTAACAGCGGATGCCGGCAAGTGGCAAGAGCTAATTGAAGGCTCCTCTGGGGAATGTCTCTTTTCTGCTCTCTCCGCCAAGAATGTCGATCATGTACTCTCAACGGCGACCGTTCGTGGGCCCCAAAAAAAGCTATGCGCGGCTGTGCTTCCATTCGTCCCAAAAATGCTGAGCAACAGAGACGGCCTCGTTATTCTAGGATCTCTTACCCGTTATGGCACTCCACGCACTGTCGGATTGATTTCATCCGCTATTCTCAAGGCACAAGAGGACGTCTGGACATTTAAGGCACAGCCCGCAGATGAATTATTGAAGTATGCAAGTGCCTTACTGGAACGACTGGTATACCGTGAGGATTGCAGTGATGAGGACTATAATAAGATTGTCAGGGCACTAAAGGCGGCAAACAAAGGCTCCATGTTTGGATCAGCCTTTACCCTACCTGCCGCTGGTCGCCTGATGACGATTGATCCAGAGTTTGCAAAACAAGTAGCTAACAACGCGCAGGTGAAGAAGGCGTTGAATAAAGTCAGCTTTGATTCAGCAACAAGGGCCGCTGCATTAGAATGCTGCCTCACTATATTAAAAGGGGCCCCAGAAGGGAGGGACGACGCACTACATAGTGTTGGCTCCACATTTGTTTGCAGTGTGTTTGCAGACAACCTGGAGAAGGATGCTGCCAAGAGACCAAGAGAGGAGGTCATGTTGGCGCTGGTTTCTGGTGCACCAGAGTCAGTTGTTGATACCGTCAGTGAATGCCTTGCAACGTGGCCCAATCTTGCGGATGTCTGTAGGGGTGCGAGCTACTCAAAGGTTGTAGCGGTCGCTTTGGATCGGTGCAGCAACGTCAAGGTTGGCGTGTCACTCGTAAAGCGAGCTTTCAATTCAGTCGGAGATGTCGACGAGAAGCTCGCTTCCCGCAAGACCGCATTCCTTCATCTTTTGTCGAGTGTTGGTCAGAAATCAGCATATGCTGAAGCACTGGATAAACAGATAGGTAGCCCACAAGGAAAGAAACTTGTGTCCGCAGCTGCGCTATACCGGAGTGCCACCATGCCTAAGGCAGTTGCAACCCAAAACTCCATTATGCAGAAACTTAAGATGCTGAAGGACGCAGGTGCTGCCGAGGCTAAGAAGAAGGCTGTCAAGCGCCCTCGCGAGTAGCTCTTGGGAAGGAGGCAGCGCATTTAGGCCATTCACTTTGTGACTGTTAGATGGGAAGAGGGGGAAGGGGAGCTGGTTGTGATGAGTGTGCCCGCTATGTCGCCGTTGAGGAACTCTGAGAAGGGGGGAGAGATAATAATGGAAGACAAGATTAAAAGAGGGGGGATACTATAACTTCCCATGAGTAAACTGTTTCTAAAATGCATAATGTGAGATTTACCAATAACCATTTGCCGCTCCTGCGCAGAGTGTGTGTAGTGGGTATAATGAGCAGACAGCATCCAGCATTTGATCACGCCATGATGATAGGCAGTCGCACTTTACCATGTTTTACTCACTGTTCAATAATATATGTACATCTTATGTTGCCACGCTGGGCTTCCTACGATTCTCTCAAGGAAAGGGGAGCAGGGAACGAGGGAACAGGGCCCGGTACACAGCTCATACTGTGTTTACTTGGTGGAATAATTCTCTAGCCTAGCTTCACATGAACCGATTACTACCTAGTGTGGCCAAGTGCCCTGGTGGTGTGCTGTGTATTAGTAAGCGCCACAATATCCTTGAGCACAAAACAAAAGGCTCACCCTACATGAAACACTTGGATCTATATGCACGGCGCGACCCACAGCTGGCACCGTATCTACTGAGGGAGGTTGACATTGAGTACAAGCGCAAGTGCCGGAAGGTCCAGTTTGTCTTCTGGGTTGTAGTATTTGTCATCTCGACCGGTCTGCAAATTCGGTTGCAGGGCGAGCAGCTGCACTACATGCGCCTCTACTCTACCTACGTGAAGGATGAACAGAATGCGAAGGACGAGGACAACATCAAGAGACGCAAGGCCTTTGTTGACGTGATGAACGTCATCAAGGATGCGTTCGACCGAGATCAAAAGTGGTCATCTGATGATCAAAAGAAGGCTCTTGGGCACCTGAAGTAATGGGAGCAGTCATCCATAAAGAACTGTCGCACCCTAAGTATACTTACAGATTTCACGTAACGAAGGGAGGCACTGGAACTTACAATTACATTGGGCCGACTCGGTGTGGCTATCCTCTGATAGTCTCTCTCTCTTTCCCTCTCCATTCACTTTTACGAAGTTGCTGTTAATACTGCATATATATTTATTCTGAAGTATTATCATGTACCTCTACCCCGCTTCTTCCACATTTTTCCCTGCTTGCTTAGCACTAGCATCCCAACTCACACACACACACACCCATACATACATACATACATACAATAAGACTGAACCAAAATAATACTAACAGATATAAATAGTGCTAAAAGCCTAGCAGACCCCAGTTGCGAAAAAGAAAGCACACTCCTGCACAGCATTCGAAAAAGCAGCATCCTCTACGCGGCACAAAATTCAAGACAGATAAGAGCAATTCACCACGGTCTCAGGGGTGCGTGGTGAGTGGGGAGTCCTTCAAAATGGCATATGAGCTACTGATGGCTGTATTGACTTTTGTGTCATCCTTTATGGCTGCGGACACTGTGTCCAAGGTGTTTCAGTTCAAGACGGAGAGCGCTGCCTTCGCATTCTTCGGTTTATGGGTAGCGGCGGCAACACTCTCCATCATAGATAGTGATTGGCTTACACAGCTGGGGTGCGCCCACGCCATCCTTTTTGTTGGATGTGCAGTGGCGTCACTAATGACCAGTGACGCAGCGAGTATGATGAAACGCGACTACCTCAGGATTCCACTGTGCGTCTTTGTTCCCGCGTTTTTAACACTGTATACACTGGGCTACTCTGTGTAACAGGCCGGCTGTTGGCAACCTCACTTGGTGAGTGCACGACGATGGATATATACACCGAGTAACGACAGATGTCAAGCAGGTTAGAATGCCTGTATGTTGGGATAAGAAAGCAGTACAATAGGTTGCGGGCGGTCTGCATCAATGGAAGTGTGTGCCTATCTGCTTATTTTTTTTTCAAAAGCATTCACTCCATGTTTCGCTATGCCACGACTTCGAGCTATGCTGGCTGCCACTCTCTCTCTGTCTTCTTGCTCTGAATATTTTCACTGCTTGACATTATCAAAGAATAAGCAAACAAATCAAAAAGAAAAAGGCCCAAGTGCTTATCCACAGTAATGCAGCGCAACTTAGCCGAGGCGATCCGACAGCAAAGCGATGACTTGCGTGAGGCTCTGAAGGACCTTGAGCAGTGGGAGGAAGAAGTGGAAAAGGACGCAGCGATTCGCAAGTCCCAGCGCACGGCCACCTCCACTGACGCCGTGGAGCCACCTATTCGCGGGACAGTGCCCTCCATCAAGCAGGCCATCGCTGAAGCCACACTGAAGGATGGGAAGCGCCCGCTGGCGGCAGCACCCGAGAGCGATCCAATCAACATCGCCAAGGAGAAGGGCAATGAGTACTTCCGCCTCGGCAAGGTAAGGGAGGCGATTGAAGCCTACACGTCCGGCATCGACCTCAGCCCACATAGCTCCACCACTTACCTACTTTACGGTAATCGCGCCATGTGTTATCTCAAGACGATGCAGTGGGCAGAGGCGGAGAAGGACGCGACGACCTGCCTGCAGATGAACCGCAGCTACGCCAAGGCTTACTTCCGTCGCGCGGTCGCACGCAAGCAGCTGGGCAAGCTGAAGGACGCCCGCTCCGACCTTGAGGCGACGCTGGCCCTAGTCCCCGAGGACGAGCAGGCGCTGGCGGAGCTGGAGGTGGTGACGAGGATGGTTCAGGCGGAGCGCGCGAAGGGAAGCACAGCTGCGCCAGTGAAGAAGCGAATCATTATAGAGGAAGTGGATGAAGAGGACGAGGAGGAGGAAGAGGAGAGGAATGGACATAATGCCGAGGCGGTCGCTGGGAGGAGCGGAGCACCCGCAGCCTCCGCGGCACCGGCGGAGGAGAGCGACGCTCTCTCTGTCGAGGAGCGGCAGCTGCGCGATGGACGTATTAGCGCACAAATGAAGGAGCTGGAGAGGGTGCGCAAGTTGGAGGAAGAAAAGGCTCGACTGGAGAGAATCCAAGCTGAGCAGGCAATGGAGGCAAGGCGCCGGCGGGACGTGAGGGTGGAGGTGATGGACGAGGAGGACATCGAGGCGGACGACGCTAAGGCAACTCCACCCCCCACGCAATCAACGCCACCGCCGCCATCTTCATCTGTCCCTGTTAGCGAGGCCGCGCGACCAGTGGAGGCGTCCGAGAAGAAGAGCACCGCAGTGCACAAGGACCCTGTCGGTGACGTTAAGGCGAGCTCACCGCCGGCGGAGACGAGAGAGGGGCCAGCGGAGCGCCCCGCCTCCATGCGAGCCCAGCGAAGGCGTAGCCTCCCTAGCATCGATTCTCTGGTGCCACCCAAATCGTTCACAGAGTTGGAGCGTGTGTTCCCCGATATTGAGAAGGATGACACGCTCAGAAATCACTATGTTGGTCTCATGAACCCTACCACGTTCCCTGCTTTTTTTGGAAGCAACTTGTCGCCTGAGATGCTGGTGGGCCTACTGCGCTCCATCAGTCAGATGCCCGCAGCGACGGCAGCACAATTCCTGAAGGGTCTCGGCGCCGTCAACCGTGTTGAGGATCTCACCCTCTTCTTCGATGTGGAGGAAAAGAAGCTGGTGGAGGATGCGCTGGCTGCAGTTAAAACCAGCAACCTTACAGAGAAGGAGCTCGGCGCTATTAAGAGGAAGTTAAAACCTTTTTAACAGCAGGACTCTAGCACCTGTGGAGGGTGGTGGTGGGAGAGAGGAAAAAAAGCTACTTACCCCTATCCGCTCTTCATGACATCACATACGTGTAGAGCTAAGCGCAGGCCCTCACCTGTGCACATGCTGTGGAGTCATCCGAGCGTGTCTCCTCTCACACCCCCCTCCCTCTCTGGTGCGATCCACAACTACCACTACTACCCATTCCTCTTTACCCCTTTCTTTTCGGCCTTCATCCCGATCAGCTGTCAAACAGAATTTTTATACACACTGTGGGCGCGAAACAAAGAATAGAGAGTGTGTGCGATAGCACAAACGGTACACGTGTTTGCACCTTTGTAAGCGTCATTGGCACTATCGGAAACTATGTAACCTGCCACAATAGTTTATTATTTCTTTTAGGTGTCTTTGTCCCTTTCTTTCAGAAGAATGACAAATAAGAAGGAGCCAGTGCACCTGAGTGTTGTGGCCTCTGCAGCGCTGCGGAAGCTGCATGGCAGTGTCAGAAATTGCCTTTCTCTCTCTCCCTTCTTCGCGCTTGATTGACATCCTGTAGCTCATCCCCCTCTTGACCTCCTCTGATCACCTGTATCGGTTCAGTTCCCCTCACCTCAGCCCTTCTTTCCCCCTTCCCCCTCCCTCCTCGCTTGTTTTGCGTATTTATTACCCACCCTGACGCTTGTAATAACAACAAACACAAATCAAAAACTAACAGAATTCTTACGCAAAGCACAACAGAAAGAGGCCGGAATCCATAACATGGTCAAGGAAACCAAGTACTACGATGCCCTCGGCGTCTCCACGACCGCCACCGAGGATGAGATCAAGCGTGCGTACCGCAAGCTCGCCCTCAAGTACCACCCCGACAAGAACACTGAGTCCGGGGCACAGGAGAAGTTCAAGGAAGTCTCTGTCGCCTACGAGTGCCTTTCCGACTCTGATAAGCGTCGCATGTACGACCAGTACGGCGAGCAGGGCGCCGGGATGGAGAGCGGCGTCGACCCCAGTGATATATTTGCCAACTTCTTCGGCGGCGGCGGCCGCGCCCGCGGAGAGCCAAAGCCCAAGGACATTGTCCATGAGCTCCCTGTTCCCCTGGAGGCCTTCTATTGTGGTAAGACAATTAAGCTCGCCATCACGCGAGATCGCCTGTGCAGCAAGTGCAGCGGTAGCGGCTCCAGGGTGGCCAACGCCAACACCAAGTGCAAGGACTGCCAGGGCCGCGGTGTCCGCATGGTGACGCGGCAGCTAGGGCCCGGCTTCATCCAGCAGATGCAGGTGGCGTGCACCGCGTGCCAGGGCAAGGGGACCACCCTCAAGGACGAGGACAAGTGTGAGGGATGCAAGGGCCAGCAGACGGTGAAGGACAAGAAGATCTTTGAGGTGGTGGTGGAGAAGGGCATGCACCGTGGTGATAGTGTCTCATTCCGCGGGGAGGGCGACCAGATCCCAGATGTAAAACTCTCCGGTGACATCATCATCATCCTGGAGCAGAAGCAGCACAGCACCTTCACCCGCAAGGGCAACCACCTCTTCATGGAGCGCACCATCTCCCTCGCCGAAGCCCTCACCGGGTTCTCCTTTCACATCACCCACTTGGACAACCGAAAACTCGCCATCCACCTGCGCGAGGGTTCTGTCGTTGACCCAGTTAATCTGTACAGCGTGTACCGTGAGGGCATGCCAGTGCCAAATACCGGTGGCATCGAGCGCGGAGACCTCGTGATCAAATACCGCGTGGTGTTCCCCAAGTCCATGGAAGCCTCCGCCATACCTGAAATTCGTAAGATCCTTGGCTACCCCAAGCAGGAGCCCGCTGAGAAGGATGCTGAGGACCACTACTTGGAACAGACTACGATTGACCTCGAGAAGGAGAGCAAGCGCAACCCCTACGACGACGACGACGACCGCCCGCGCGGCGGGCAGCAGGCAACCTGTGCCCAACAGTAGAGGGGCGCACGTGTGCGTATGTGTGTGAGTCTGTGGCGTCGCTCTGCTCGCCTGTTCACACTATAAAGGGAACCATTTTTCCACGAGTGCCACTCTCCAGTACATCACTAAGGCGCTAATTTTAATTATTATTATTTTTATTATTTTCTCTCTCCTGTCCGTTTCCCTCCTTTCTTCCCTCCGATGTCGGAGTTGGTCGTGTGCCACAGCGCGTAGTCAGCGGTAGGCAAGGGTAGGGTGGTAGGTGGCAAAGGTTGAGAGATGGCAGGTACGTATAAAGGTGGGGGTGCTGAATGTGCGTGGGCGTCAAACCAGCGGATCCACACTATAATTTGGATTAGGTGCACGCTCAACAAGCACCAGCCCCATCTCCTCCCCCATCCCTCTGGTCTCCTTTCCTAACCACCCCCCGCCCCCCCCCCCCCCCCCTCCCCCTGGGCTCCTTTCCTAACCCCCCCCCCCCCCCCTTTTTTCCCCCCCCCCCCCCCCCCCCCCCTTCACTATATTCCATCACCAGCTACTTAGTTTTTCTGTTTCTCTGAGTTCATCCATCGTGTGTAAGGGGGAGAGGGAGGTGCTGCACACAAAGAGCAAGGCCAACCCGGGATAACGCAGGTGACGAGAAAGAACGAGTGACGTGAAAGAGAAGGGAAAGAGAGAGAAAGGGGAAGAAGAATGGAACGTTACTATATACAAAGTAAGCATATACAGGGAAAGGGAGAGAAAAAAAAGAAAACCTCAAATTAAATTACTGATTCAGCGGCTGTTTTCGTTTCTTTTGGATGGTGGCACGCCAGATAAACAATATTATATATATGCCTCTATTATGACGAGTTTCTGCAGAACAGATGTTCTCTTCTGTTAGGATTGAACTTTCGTGTGTAAAGCTCGCTTACTAATTATTGATAGTTCACGCGCCTCTCCCCTACATCCTTTCCTCATGGACAGCACATGATAAATAGCAGAGCCCCTTATTAAGGTGTTGAACGAGGGTGTCAGAGCTTTCTGTCCAACTGAAGGGATCGTAGGCACGCACACCACGTGAACTCGAACGTGCGTGTTTTGCATGCGTGGGTATCTGTGTATGTATGTGCTTCTGTCCTCTATCATAGGATGCATATCCATAACATGCAGCGTGCTGGGTGTGGCCATCATGGGTCAGCAGTTAGACACTGTTGCTTCTGTTATTATTATTGAAACTATATCCTGCCGGTGAGCCAGAATCCGTCAAAGAGCGCTACTGCAAAATACTTCCACTTGTTCTCTCGCTCTTTATCCTCTTCCACTATGCTCTCGGTCACCGTTGTCACTGTTGTCGACAACACGAACACGTACTCGCCCCCCCCCAACATAGCATCCATCAGTAGTAGTGCCATCGGTATTATCTGTTACTCCTCTTTCGTTCCTGCAAAAAGCGTACGTGGGCACTGATCGCGGACTCACAAACAATGGCTCAGAGCTTCACATCGCTCAGTGGCGCAAAGTTGGGGATCACCAACCTCATGCCCCTTCGGAGTGGATTCAAAATCCCGCAGCTGGGGTTTGGCACTTACCGCCTGTCCGGGGATGAGGCCGGCGCCGCCGTGGCGTATGCACTGGAGTGCGGGTTCCGGCATATTGACTGCGCAAAGGCCTATATGAATGAGCGGGAAATCGGTACCTCCCTGCGCCACACACTCAAGGTACGCAGCATTAAACGCGAGGACGTCTTTATCACGTCCAAGCTGTGGTCGACAGATCAACGCCCAGATTTGGTGGAAGCTGCCTGCCGTAAAACGCTAGCTGACCTGCAGCTGGACTATTTGGACCTGTACCTCGTACACTGGCCGGTGTGCTGGCGCAACACTGGTAGGTTTGACCGTGAGGAGGACATATATCCAAAGGACGCCGACGGGCTGGCGGCGGTGGAGAAGGACGTCACGCTGCTGGACACGTGGAAGGCCATGAGCGCGCTCGTCGACAAGGGCCTTGTGCGCTCCATTGGAGTCTCGAACTGCAGCAGTGAACAAATCAACGCTCTTGCTGATGCGATCGATCTGCACTTTCCTGTCCTCAATCAGGTGGAGCTGCACCCTTGCCACGTGGACCGCGCCTTGATCAGCACGCACAACTTTCACCAAATGCTAACAGCGGCGTACTGTCCCTTGGGAATGCCCACGCCCTTCGCCTCACCGGAGTGCGTCCCGGTAGTGAAGGATGAAGCGATTCAGAAGCTGTCCGCGCTGACAGGGTACTCGCCGGAGCGTCTTATCCTGAACTGGAGCTTGGACCTGAACAACGTGGTCATTGTGAAGTCTGCGAAGAAGGAGAACATTAAGGCGAACGCGAAGGCGGCCCGCTTCACATTGCAGGACCAGGTGCGGGTTGTACTGGATCACTACAGCGAGGTGGTGCGCAGGTATCGCGTGGTCAACCCAACCAATTTTACCAAGTTAGGGAAGCCGTATTTCGATGATGGTGAAGGCCAAGCAAAGCAGCAGCAGAAGCAGTAACACTGGAAGCTTTTCTGTGAGAGTGCAGGGGGTTCGATGCGTAGTACTTCCTATTTTATTCCTACAGCAGTTCATTTCTATTTTCATTATCATTCGAGAGCACGAAGAGACGACGAAGTGGTAGCAGCACAGTCTCATCCCTCAATAGACATCGTCATGAACGCACTCCCTCTCTTTCTCTTTCTCTTATGTACTACATGGGGGGGCACACTATTGGTCGAAGTATCTCGTCTATTCCTTCTTTCCCTCTCTATATCGAGCATGGCTTCGTGTACAGGTATCGCAATTGGTAGTGGCGTGGATGAATAATGCTGGTTTCTCCCTCTCGGCCCATCCCACCGTCCCTCACACACAGAGCACTAGAGACACCCTTCCGCTGGCTCGAATCTCACTGAGCCATCGAGGGGGCAGGGTGTTTATGTGCATAGGCATCACCTCTTCTTGACTTGCTCTTTTTCTCCCCCTACCTCTGAGCATGGCAAATTGATCCGTGTGGTGTGTGTCCTTCCCAACTCTCACTCACACACACGCACCTTCCTCCCTTCATTCCTCTGTTACTGCTGCTATAATTTTCGCTAACTTCTCCTCACCACATAGGTGTCACAGCCACGCTAAAGACTAGGCCACTCTCTCTCCCAGACTCGTAAGCACAAACACCTGCATACGTACGCGCGCGCGGGGTGCGTGGAGGGGTCAGCCATCAGCACTGCTGTCTCCCCTCCGTCCCTGTCTCTCATCCCTGCCTCCAGCAATAGTACTGTATACACATATATAGCCCGCAAGAACGTTCTTTTTTTTTCGTGTTTACGCCATCTTTGTGAATGGCTTCCAAGAAGCCCACTCAGAAAAAGGTGAGAGATGAGTCCCAGGTGACTGAAATGATCACATCATGGTTCGAAGCTGAAAACAAACCAGTCACTGCGCAGTCTCTCACCGACGCCCTTGGAAGCCGCGTTGCCAAGGCACTGGTCCAGAAGAAGCTGGAGGAACTAGTGGCGGCGGGCGCCCTCCTCGTCAAGGATCTCAAGAAGGTACGGTTCTTCTACCTCAGCCAACCCACTGCAGGGGCCACAGTGGAGGTGAGCAGACCAGCTGGTGAGCAAACGAACGACGTGTCCGCCGGCCCCGGCCAGGAAGCGACGGTCAATGCCGAGGCGGTGGCCCAGCTCAGAGGGCTTACACAGGAAGTGGGGAAGCTGGAAAGCGAGGTGGCACTGCTGCTGAAGAAGCCAACACGCGTGGAGCGCGCAGAGAAGATCCACGCCATCAGAGTAGAGACAAAGGGGCTGCAGAGCAGGGTTGACCACATCACCCAAGCCCGTGGCGAGAAGACGGACCGCCACTCAGCAAATGTTGCAAGGGCAGAGAATGTCGCAGAGATCACGGCGCAATACCAACGCGCACGGCGTGCGTGGCGAGACCGACGAGAGTATACGCAACGTCTTGTAGACAGCGTGTTTGGTGAAGGCTGCACCGAGGCGTGGCTCGCGGACATGTTTGGATATGTCTCAGACAAGGAGGCAGGGGTGTGCTTCAAGGAGTCCGTTGTGCAGCTCCCACAGGGCCACCGAACAGCGACAGGAGCAGGAGGGCCTCCTCCCCGTCCCCCCAATCACAGCACTAGATCCCTGGTGACACAGCCATTCCGATAGCGGTGGGCGGCGCTGGGCGTTCGCCTCCTTTCGTTTCTCTTCTTCAATCACAAATACAGCGAATATACTGCTAAAACATTTTTTTTCTCTCCCATTCAAGTCTTGCTGTCGTCGTCGTGGTGTGCCGTCCCTCCATGCCCACTGTTGTCAAGCGAGCATGCCTCGAGGGGATCACGATTACTACCTGCATTAGTCAATGCAGCGCACGCTGCAAAGGACATCCATTCACCCCCCTCCCACCTTTTCTGTTACCGTTCCTTGTCCTCTTCCAACATACGAAGAAGCTGACGTGAATTGCGGGGCGATAAAGGGAAAGGGCGATCTTGTCACTCACCTGACTGACTTGGTAAATAGCATAGCTTGCTGTCTACCTCTTCGGCATCACTCTCTCACCCCCCCCCCACGCACACCCTCTCTCTCTCCTCTTCGTGCTCTTTATCTTTTTAGGAAGAAGCCAATCCACACATCAGAGCATCACGCCTATCCTTATCTCTTTTGCTTTCATGTGCAGATGAGCGCCCTGAGTGATAGTTCTTTAGATGGTGCCTCTGACATTGAAGAGCAGTGCGCCGGACTGCAGGCGGTCGCAGCCTCGTACCGGCACTGGGACGCAGAGGCGGAGAAACTGCTCCTCCACACCATGGCTGCAGTGCAGCGGCGTATGCTCGCTCGTGTCCGCGATCTCGGCGGGGCGGTAGACACTCTCTACAACAACACACAAACCACATCCACGTCGCTGCAAAACACTTGTACAGCCCTCTCCCTTCTCTCGGAGAGGCAGTTTGTGCAGAGCCGAGTTGCAGGTGCGGATGCGAAAGAGGCGCCTGACAGCGGAAGTAGCGACAGCGTGAGCGGTGATTCGCAAAGCGACACATTGTTAGAGGGGGCTCCATCGATGAGCGGCTATGGTGGTGCAACACAGTGGAGACGTCACGTGTTGGACTTGTGTACGCGTGTTCTTGCAGAGCGTACGATGCCGCTGGCAGAGCCCTCACTGAAGTCCGCTCACTCGGCTGGTGGTATCGACGCTGGACTCCCCAAGGACCGTTACCACCACCGTCGCCAACTGGCGCTGATTGAATCCGGGGCGTTCATGGAAGATCCATACGCCGGCTTCTTCACTGGGCTTGATGGCAGGTACCACTTCTCCGACTCCTCCAATGACAGCGAGGACGGTGCGCAGGGCGTCGCTTCACCTTCTCCGGCTACAGTAGTTCAGAGGCCGCCGCCACCAGTCGGCACACCCAAACCACTTTCAGCCCCACACCATCCAACTTCCGCCGCGCACGCACCCTCAGCTCGGCCGCCAGTACCATCACCGGCAGCCGCAACCGCGAGTGGGCATCGGCTTACTACCCAGCCACAGGCCCGCGCTCCACCACCACCCAAGACACCCTCCCCAGCGGCTGGAGGGGCACACGTGGAGCCACCAGCAAGCGTCATGAATACAGTTAAAAAAAAGACCAGGACAATCACATTCTCCTCCTCCTCATCGTCATCGGCACCGAGCGACGACGCACCACCGAAACCCGGGCCGATTTCAGTAAGCAAAGGAAAAGGGGGGCCCAAGAGCGGGGTGATTGACGCAGCGGGGCCCCTCTCCCCCGATAGTAACACCGGGACGGCTCCTGCAGCGAAACCTCTTACAGCGCCTGCCAAGAGGACTGCAGCAGCGGCGTATCCAAAGCGGGGCATCACCATCTTCGACAGCTCCTCTGACACGGAAAGCGAGGGGTACATGCGGGCAGCGCCAGCGGTGGCTCGGAAGGGAGCTAAGATGGTGCCACCGCGTGGGACAACGGCGGTGGCCTCTAACGACACCTCCTCCAGTTCCATCTACTCTGGATCCACCAGTGTCACCTCCACACCCGCAGCGCCGAAGGCTGTCGCACCACTGCACCAGGGAGCGGTGGCGGTGGCGGTGGCGGCTCCGTCGTCACCTCCCTCCTCGATTGTGTCCACATCACACAGCACGCCACCCTCGGTGAGGGTGCAACAGCCCAAGGTGCCTTCAGCACCCACTCCCGTCGTTCCACCAGTGCAGTACACAGCGCCGCCCCAGCGCACTTCTCTTCCGCCACCGCCAGTAGTGTTCGCCCCCTGGGGTGGCACACACACGGACTCCTCCCCGGCTGTGCAGCGGGTGCTACCGCGGCGTGGCATGAAGGTGCTGTCAACATCCTCTGACGACGATGATGACGGCGAGGCAAACTACAGGGAAGGCTACCGCGAAAGGGTTGGGTCCACCACACCTCCACGCGTGCTGGGTGAGCCAGTGGACGCGCGTGCCATTGCGGCTGCGCCTCCTTTGCCACCGCCAAAGCGCGTCGTGGCGAGCGACTCAGATTAGCGGTAGTGGTGAGCGTAAGTGTGTGTGTGTGTCTGACCAGCAGCACTGCACAAGCACACACGCGCACACATGGGCACACAGAACACAGGCACGAAGCAGGTCTTCGGCTGGCACGTGCAGTCCGTACTGCACTGTGTGGAGACAGTGTGGGTGAGGAGAGTGCGGCAGGAATGCGGCTCTCCCTTCCTCCCCCCTGCTAGAGTTATCAATACCCACCCACGTACACGCACACACCAGCGCCATCCCATCTTCTTCTCCCGTCTCCCAACTCTCTTGTGACGCATGCATGTGTGTACACGCGTATACTTCACTGCTATGAATTCCATTCCTTTCACTTCGTCCCTCATATTGCCACAATCCTCATTAGCACCAACTCGCCTACCCAAACAAGGCGTACACAGCGGGAGAGCGAAACAGAGAGAGAGCGTTAGGGAGGAAGTGGAGGATGCCGTGGAGTGTGCAGGGTCGGGTTGGAGTTGTGGTTGGCGCCTCATGCTCGCTAGGACGGGAGGTCGCACGCAGGTTAGCGGCAGAGCACCACATGAAGGTGGCCTGCACATCCCGGCAGTCGCTGTCCTTCGCGCTCCCAGACCATTGCCATGCGTTCAGTGCCGACACCCAGCACGCCGCCGAGTGTGACGAGCTGTTCAAGTCCGTAACTGCCGCTATGGGGCCAGTTTCCTTGGTCGTGAACTGCGCCGGTGTGACCCTGAGCAAGGTGCACCTGCGGACCACCGAGGCGGAATGCGACCTCGTCATCAACACTAATCTTAAAGGCGCCCTGAACGTGACAAGATCGGCACTGCGTTATGGCGGCCTTCTCAAGACTGGTGATGCGGCTGTCGTGCACATCGGATCTGTGGTCGGGCTCACTGGAAACGAGGGGCAGGTTATTTATGCAGCCTCCAAAGCAGCTCTGACTGGAGCCACCAAGTCCTGGGCCAAGGAATACGGGTCAAAGAATGTCCGCTTCAACGTGGTGGCACCGGGACTTATGGAAGGCGAGGGCATGGTGGCCACACTCTCTGAGGCCCAGTGCGAGCACTGGAAGCGCACGTGTGCGTTGGGTCGACTGGCGACAGTGAGCGAGGTAGCGGACGTGGTGATCATGGCTGCCCTCTCACCGTACCTTAACGGTCAAGTGATTGCCGTGGACGGGGGCGCCTCGTGAAGAGGAGTGGCCCATGCGTGTGGGTGTGCCCACATGCTTGACACCCAATCAAACTACACAGCAGCCATTGGCTACACGGGCAACTCCCCTCACTTGTAATCCAGCGTTCCGCTACGAGATAGTATTTTCTCTACTATTCGTAATATATTTCTGTTTCTTCTACTGGCGTGGATGCCGCATCGTATCATTCCTCTCTCTTCCTCTTCCCCCACATGTCTTTCTTTTTCGCACGCCAGTAAGGCCACCTTGCACGAGAGGACGCACACCCACAGATACATACACACAGGTGTCAGGTAGAGGCCCTGGGTCATCACTTCCTCCTAGACCCCCACCCACAAGCTCCCCCCCCCACCCCCCCCCCCCCGCCTCACCCAATTCTCTCTCCCTTGCTCTTCGCCCAGAACACTGACTTACGTCTGACACGATGCAAACCTTTACGGGAAC